>BMAW01040781.1:373296-398517 GCA_019974015.1 Nephila pilipes
TAAATGTTAAAATAATTATTCTCATTATTATGCCTTTTATAACAGTGTGAAGTCAGATCAAAATTGTTATGAAATATATAAGGATTACTTTAGTCAAAACACTTAAAACATACTAGTTTGATAGGAGATATGTAAAAAAGTAGCAAAAACTCATTTTTTTAAATCTTTAAAATGAAAAGAATTTGTGCTACATTTTTATACATTTGCTTTCGAATTTTTTAAAAAAAAGTTAAATTTGTAGAAAATTTTATAATGTTCCCAAGATATATATTATTCGTTTTATAAAAACTAAATGTATCAATATCTATAAGTGGTGGTAGAATTTCATTTCAAGATATTTAATGAAAATTATGTGTAACTTCTCCAAACCATTAATTGAAAGGAGACACAGGGATCTGCATTGAAAATATATTCAAAACTGATAAAAGGGTTAAAATATTCAGATTCATAATAATATATTTATAAAATGCCTTTATATATTTCGAGTATTTTACGTTCTAACCAAAAATTATTCACCAACAATTTTGCTTTTGTTTCGAATTTATTAGAAAATTATTTAGTTGAAATTACAAATATTTTGAACCAATTTTTAGCTTGTGATATCTATTAGTTTCGTATGAATATCAAATATAGTATACAAATGAATTACGTTGGGATAAAAAAAAATCAAATGTAATATTATTTCGACTGCATAGTTTACTTCAATTTTAACGCAACTCTAAATATTAACATTGGGTTACTTATTTGGTTTTATAATGCTATGATCTTTCTTTTTTACTTACATTTTTTGAAAAACATTCATATTACATTTCTTTAAATAATTTTTAATATTATCATACGCTAAAGGTTTTGAAATTGCTTGATTGAATTATTAAATATTTCAAAACTAATTTAAAAAAGACAGAGAGAAAGAAAGGAACTGCAGAGTTATCTAATATTCAAACCAATGCGAGACATTTATTCCTTTTAGTTTATTCTAAGGACACTTAACACTTGATATCTCATTACTTTCATCAATGTTTGCATAATCTTACATAATTTCATGAAAAACGACAATAAAGAAAATGAAAATAAGGATGACGGCAAAATTAGCATCTTTGTTATCTTTTTTTTTCTTGGAGAAGAGACTCGAACTAACCTGTGTCATGCGACATCCCTACTTACAGTGTTTTCTGCTGTAATTAATGCTGTGCATCTCCTTCTAATTATGTTCTAAGTTTGCAGACACCTACATGGCTTCCAGATTCTATAAGTTTTAGTATTCTGCAGGACTTCCTCTTGAGCATAGCGTATTCAAATGTTGAAAATTGTTAATTTGTTCCAAACAGTTCTGTTGTTTAAAGTAGTAAATCGTTAAGGTCAAAAAATGTATAGCTTAATTTCATTGGATATATTGCCAAATTTGATCTCTGAATAAAACATTCTATATTTTGCAAAAAACTTGAAAAGCCATATAAAAGCAAATTCCTCTTTTATGTAAAAAGTCGTCAGTATTTCTGAACTCTTCCGCATGTTTCATAAATGATTTCAATCAAGTTATGCAATTCCTTAAGAAAAGTGAACACAAATCGCATTTTTTTTTATTATTGTAAGCGCGTATAACTTAAATCTTTATTAATACATTTATCTGAGATATCTGGAAATGTTACACATTAAATAACTTTTTAATAGAATAATTTAATTTTAACTAAATTTTGAGATTTAAAATTTCATATTAACCCAGGAGAACGCTCCTCATAATAGTAACACAAAAGTACGCATTGGATTAACTAAGCCCTCAATTGTTTATATGCAAAATTTAGCGTCTTATGATTGAAACATTTTGATGGCAATATTGAAAAAATAAAATATTATGTTTATAAAAAGAAATGTCTACATATATGAAAAATCTGGTTAAGTTGTCGCAAAACATATAATGCTGAATACGGCCCTTAAATAACTCTAAAATATCACTAAATTTTCAATTTAATTTATTCAATTTTTAACACGTAATATACAATTGCATATAAGGCTACCAAATTAATTTTTTTAAATTTTACTGGCAAAAATTACACATTAAGGATCTATGTTCTCCACAAACATTTTTTGCTCATTTTGAACAAGTTAATTTTGATTTTGTTCTTCACAAAGGGAGATATATAACATATTTCAGTTTCTCACACGGAATAATTAATAATAATGAATTTCAGTTTTTTACACGGAGGTTCCGTAACGCGCTCCATTTGTGTGTTGTGTAATTCACTTCGCAAATTCCTAGAACCATTTGGTTGCAAACTTCTTTCTTCAGAGTGTTCCTTTAGAAGTTCTAAGGCAAGATTCTTCAGAAATTATCTACTATTACTGTATTTTTTATCAGGTTCATCCGTTGACAATAAGAAAACACGAGCGTTTAAAGCAGCTGGATTTATCAAATGAAAAATACAATTATTGGCCAATTTTTACTTATCCGAGATGTAGAATAAGCAGCCGATATTTCGTCTACCACATAAGTGAGCCTTTAAACAGATTATGAAAAGTAATTATTTCAGATAAAAGTAACTATTTATTCTTTTTTGGAGCATGTGATACTAATGCCATACATTTTTGATATCCGAATCGAGTTGAATACAATTTCCCTTCCTGTTGAACTAGTAAACTTATTTGGTATTTCTCTTTTGTTTTTTCTTATTGTCGCAACAAGAATAATTGCTTTACTTATAAGTTCCTTATCGGGACCGACACTCGTTTACCAAATATCAATAGTAAGGTGTCTACCTGTATTTCAAATAGGTGCAACAAGTCTCATAACAACTATGTCCAACTATGTTATATGGACCTTCAGATTGCAATCCTAAATGTATTTCTAAATTCCACGTGTAAACAGTCCTTGAATCTACAAGAGTAAACATTTTAATACCGTATTTTGCCGGTTGATAGGGTATATATTGCTTGAAAGGGCATCTGCCTCTATAAGGTTCTAACTTTTCACCAATTGTGATATAATCATCAAGACTATATAGCTTCTTACAATGATTTACACATAATTCAAACATAGATGCAACAGGTGCAAGTTTATCCAGTTCTTTCCTTTCCAAACGATCTCTAAAATTAACGAATCTTCGACAACGTAACAGGAATAAAATTCTTTTATAACTCATTGTCCGATTAAATATATCGAGTCTTGTGTCATCAATAGCCCATATGTATCTCACATTCACATACAATTATTTGTGTATTCCTAATTGATACAGAAGACCGATAAAAGCTTTGACTTTAGTTAAATTAGTTCTTTTAGCGTTATGTTCTGTCTGAAAATTATCTCCAATCTTTTCTGTACAGATATTTGTGCAGTTCACAATGCTCTCTACATATTAGTATTTTCCAATAGTAATAGCCAAGCATCTAAGCGATGATTCATTCCTATCATTACCGACATTTCTAGGCAGTTTATTTACGATATTATAGGAGAAAGTTCTTATAATATTTGTCTTGGTTTATTTTTATTCCATTTTGAAATGCCATTTTTCCATCTTTTTCATCACATTTGGATACATCTGTTGCCTCATCTGCATCAAATTCTTCCTCCGATGAAGTTTCACGAACACTACATTGTTCTTCATTGATATATTCTTCATCATCAACATTATTTATTGATTATTCATCAATAGATACCTTCACTAGTAAAGTTTCTAGACATTTTATTTCATATTCAAAACAAAGATAACGATGTATTTTTAAATTCTCATACAAGCATCATTCAAAAGAAAACCTAAACGCGAGAACGCGCATTGGTTTCAATAGGTCGGAAACAGCAATTTTTAATCCAAAAATAGCTTCGAGGAATTTGACCTTCAACGGAATCGAAAGAGGTTAACACTGATAGTAGCTACTGAAGGACTCAACCATTTTCGCAAAATGGGGAAGGATTCACACTCAGTTATATATGCACGCTAGCCTGTTTGACCTAACAAGTGTTCTCGCGAGTTAAGAATTGTCGATCTAAAATATTATATTGCTTTGAGATGAATTTTTTTAAGAAAGCTTGTTTGAAGTAAAAAATTATTTTTATAAAACAGAAACACAAATTAAGTGCAAGTTTAATTGAAGTGTTTATAATCACTCGTGTTGTTTCGTAGATTATACAAAATAGTAAAATATTTTTTTTAAAAAAAAAATGTAAAAGTTAATTTCACTTATATACTTTTGTAGATTGTAATCGGCTGTTTGACGGAAACATTAATTTTTGCAACGTAACAATACGTTAAATTTATTCCATACAATTACTCATATGAAATGCATTTAAATACAATTAAAAAGTTCATATTCTATGTAAGCCCTTAGAACCACTGAAGAATTTTTCTTAAATAAAATGTGCATCACTATAAAAATTTAGCAATACTTTATTTAAATTTAATAAAAACGAGATATTATATTAATTAATTAAAAACCGAGATATTTACAGAATAGTTATTGCATTATATATTTTTTGAAGCATCAAAAAAAGACTGAAATTCTAACCGATTTTTCAATATTACTTGAAAGCATTTACATAAAGCAATTTTGGAACCGTTAAAAGATTGCAATCTTCTGGATAGAGAGATATGATTACCTGGTTACTAAAATCCTCCATTTAATTTAAAAGAATTTCCAGAAAAATAATAAGTGGAATCTAACTATTACTCAGATAATTTCTATAAAAACATATATTAATATCCTTCGAAGTATTCATTTTCATCATTCAAATAGTTGATAGGATATTTCATGATAACAAATGGATTATCTTAAAATTTATCAATAAAAATAATATTTTTCAAAATATGTGTGAAATCTTAATCTCGTAACTGATAATTCTTAAAATTTTCATGTAAAGTATGGGGATATTAAAGTTTTAATTAGCATAATCATGACATTTGTTTAACAGTAGAAGAAGCATCAATAGTTTATGCATGCTATGAAACAAATAAAGAAAAATATTTGTTAAGCAAATTCTATTATTTTTATTTATTTATTATAAATTTTGCAGAAAATATATTATTTTCACTTGCTTTTAAAAGGTAATTTTTTATATTTAAAATACTCTGACAATTTTTAATTATTAAATATGCTACTTCTATTCCATATGAGTAGAATATTAATAGATATTTCGTTTCCAGCTTTAAATGTTGTAATTCATGAATCATAAATAGTTTCATCAAAGTTTTCCATTTATAGTGCAAAGCAATCAAAAATAGCAGTTTGAATATTTATTGTTTCTTTTAAAACTCTTAGTAACTAAAAATGAGAATGTTACCTGTAAATGAAATATAATAATTTAACACTTGAAAAGCAAGAGTTTTACAACATAATTTTCATAATTCCCAACAGTAAAATATGAATGAAATATTGGGATTGGTATACTCATGAACGCATCGGAAATTTATGTAATTACTTATTACTGTAGTTTGAAATGCAGTAACATTGAGCAATGAAAGCCATCACAGCGAAAAAATATATGTGTAAGCAGCAATAACTTTGTTTAAAAATAAAATTAATTAAATTTCAGATTATGTCTAATAATTATATTCTACAACATGAATTGAAAAATACGATTTTAAACTGTTCTTGTCTTTCTTTAAAATAAAGAAATAATTTAAATGGTATTCCCATTAAAAGCAAAGTTTTTAATTTGAATGATTTTTATTATTATCAAACCTTTTTAAAGAAATTTGGACTTGTTTTGCTATTTCTATAGTGATATTTAAGTCTTCCACAAGTACTTCGCTCTAGTTCTGGCTTCACATATACCATTTTTTCCGAATGATCATAAGAAGTTTCAAATAAAATAAGTAACAGATAAAACGAGAACGAACATGGTAATATTAACTACCTGGTTAGCAGTGTTCTCTAGTTTCGAGAATGGCCGTGAATGGCTCCTTGTCACGCGACATTCCCCTTCCACGGCATCGATGCCTTTTGGAGTAATGGATGCTTGGCACCTCCTTCCGCATGAGGGAGTGAATCCCTAAAATGCTCTAATGCTCGAAGACACCTGCATGGTTTCCGGGTTCAGCAACATTTGGTATTCCACAAGAGCTCTTCTCAGGCAGAATTAGCTCTTATTCTGAAATTCCGTGTTTTGTTCGAACAATTTGCTTAGGGAGAATGCTTAAGGCGCTGCAGAAAACATTAATTTATATACACTCAATCACAAAAGTCAACATTCACCTGATTAAAATGACGATATTTAAAAACTTATAAAAATTTTGAAAACGTAATTTACAGCAACATTATATTTTACAAGTTAAACATTATTTTATGAAAGAAAGTGATAAAAATTTAATTGCATCTTCCCCTTTCCCAGTATGTGCAAAAAAAGATCGCTGGTGATTTCGTAAGTGGTCACAAAATTTCACTGTTACTTCAGCAGGAACAAAATAACATTGCGCGTCATTATTGAAAAGTGAATCTTTAGTATGTGCTAAGCATTAGGTATTATTATTGTTCCAGAAAAAATCGCTTGATTAAATGAAATTTATGTTGACCTTCGGAACTTGATAATTAAGTTAAGTAGAAATAAACAAAACACTAAAATTTGGGCAGTTGGGAAAATTCAGTCTACGGTCAAAACTACTATAAAAAATTCCTAGTAAAATTGGACACATTTTTGAAAAAAACAGTAATAGATGGCCAAATTTTTGAATGAGCCAGATGCTCGAGCAGTGATAAGAAATGTAAAATTAAATCTGAAATTTTCCACTCATTAGTTAATAGAATATGTAGCTACGATTAAAGTGTTAGTATGGAAACAGTGTGACAAATCCTCCGATCTGAAGGACTTTTTCGCAGAATACCACAAAAAACCTATTTATATCTAGAGGAAAATAAAAGAAAAGTTGAACTTTGCTAATGAATATATTTATAAGGGTTGTGACTTTTAAAAAAAACTGTCCGTTTTAGTTATGAAAATAAATATAATGCTTTTAGAAGTGATTGACGCAATAAAATTTGTCTCGCAGATTTGAATTTCATGAATGTCATTTCTTCACTGAAATGTTAATGGAGGAATCTAGTCCTCAAAATCAATGTCAGCTGATGGTGTTCAGAAATTAACAAGGCTGAGGGTATGATGTACTGTTTGAAATTGTAGATATTGCAAAATGACGTACAGGCATATGTTGGCAGTTTACAGCTTGGAATCCAGTGAGTTTTTCAGCCTGATAATGATCGAAAACATAGGACACTGTATTTGAAAAAAATACAGTGTCCGAAATATTAAGTCAATGAAAATTTTAAGTAAATGACGCAATAATTTTTACCCGATTCAGATGTGCTTGAATAAAATATTCAGATTTTCATTGCGTAAGACCTACTAGCAAAATAATTCTTAGTTGTTATTAATTTTTCATGCAAGTGCAGTCTAGGTTTATGTTAAGTACACTAATTTTTCGATCTCATTTCATTCGTTTGCATAATAGTAATACATGAAATGAATTTCATAATGATATATAAGCATATATGAAATGAAATGTGGTTAAAATAGGTTTTGTGGTATCGGTGAGGAAAAATTATTATCAAATGTAACGAAAGACCTAGACTATCTCAAAACCAAATTATGGGATAGCGGGGGGAGGGAAGGTAAATTGAATTTTTTCACTAATGCTACAATTTATAAGAAATTTCCTAATTCGTTCAAATACTTGGGAAATTCATAAAATTTGATATATTTCATGTAATAATCAAATATGGATGTAACTTTAATATTTGCAATTAGGGAAATATTAGCAGAATTACTACTTATATGTGTAGTGATCTCTGTTGAAGTTATAAAAAGTACTCTATTTTTCTGTGAGGTTTCATGTTACCAGTTATTTTCATTAAAGTTTGATTCAATACAAATTTTCTTCTTGATATTAATTCAGTTCTTTATTAATATATATATATTGATACATTTAAATAGTTGAATGTATTATATTTTTAATTGCATACGGTACTTTTGATGCAGCGAAACAAAATAATAATAATAATTTTAAAGAAATTCAAAACGATATTCCTGATTGAGACAAACACACAGGCATTTTTAAATATTTATATTTTATAATTTTCCCATATACAAAATAAACATACAAATGACATTCACACATCCCTTTATTTTCAACAACAATAACTATCATAATTAATTGTAGATTTTCTTTTAATTATACGACTTTATGAGGCTTAAAAATTGTCGAAATTTAAGACTGCATTTTCTTACCTATTTTGCTGAAGGTTTCAAATGTTTTTAGTGGTACTTCAAGTCATAAATATTTTATTACGCTCTTTCCCATTTTCTCATTTTATTCTTCACTAAAAAAATATTTTCCTCGTTTGCACTTAAAACAAAGTAGAAACTTCTTCTCAGCATAAAAAAAAGCTTTAAATTGAAACGAGACGTGGAAAATAACATTTAAATAGCAGGAAAGGCATTAGGTATTTTTCATTATGTGAAAGCTTCTATATTGTCACTTGATTTTCTAAGAAATTCCATTTAGTTTAATTTTGTTATAATACTTTAGACTGTGATATTTATTTTGAATTCAAAATATTTTATCTTTCAGAAAAGTTTTAAAACGAATTGAATTTGATTTAAAATGTATATTTTAAAAATGTATCTATAAATGTAAAACTGAGAAAATTTTAGTAGCTTATTTTTGAATATTTAATATTACCTTTTCAATCGAGGAGATCTAGAATATCAAAATTTTATGAAAGGTACGTTTATTGGAATATCTGAGGAAACATATTAAAAACTAATTTATAATTTTCATTATTTTATCCAAGGAAAAAATAAATAAATAGAATGGAATAGCATTAAAATTTGAAGGATATCTGATAAAAAATAATTCGTAAGGGAATACTAAATTATACAAAAATGATACTTAAATTATTTTTGGAAATTATACTGTTTAGATAATCTAAAATGCAAAATATATCAAAACAAAATTTATTACAGAGATAACACATGGAAGTGAAATGATCGGAATTTAAGCCTTTTGCTAGGTAAGGAAAAGGATGAAATCAGCATTGAGTGTTGCTCCCATGAATGTTAACAACCCCTACTACACGCCTTGACATTGAATCAAAGCGCCTATTGATGTTTTTTTGGAATGTGGAAAAAATATACTGTCTCCACACGTTTACTAAGTTGACATTGTGTAAGATGTCATGCGCCAATAATCAACAAGATGTGTTCGATAGCCGAAATATCGAGAAGATTATCCGTCCAAAGTAGAAATGAAATCTGATGGGTTGAAGAAGTCTCTATCATTAATTGCCATGTGTGGTCGCTCATTGTTAGGGTGAGAAGGAGAACTCAAATCGCAATAACGGGAACAGGAGAGTATGGTGAAGTTTAAGGCAACATTTTTATCAACTTCTTTCTATGGTGTCACAAGATTCTAATTCACCTATTGTGTTATTACTGGCAAAAACGTGATTTGCCTGTTAAGACAATGTCAAACTATTCAGTTGTCCATGTCCATCATTCACTGCACCATTTCAGAAACAGACATATGTGAATTGTAAGCAATAGTAATCATAGCAATAAATATGTTGTGGGCATTCCACTGTGAGGCAAGTGAAGACGAATAATATGAATGGTGAAACCGTTTTGGTTGAGATAGGGTTCTTGATGTGGCAGAGTGATTCATCATTGTCTGATGTGATCATCATGATGTGTAGTTGTGCTTCAAAGCAGGAGAAATCATTGATTTTGGTCAATCTTTCTATCAAGCGTCCATTTATTACCCATCCTCATCACTGTTTGGTTACGTCCGATGTGATCATCAGTTCCTCGGAAGTGCAATTCGCATACTCTATACACTACAATTCGCCCACGGTAGAACTAAGAAACGTGCTAGAAGGACGTCGAGACATACTAAAATTGTTCATGCAAGACAACAACATGAAAAAGCAATTGAAGTATTTGAAACTTATGTTTTGTTCTCCTTTTAAGTAACGTGTGTTAATAGCGATTCGGGTCCCATGACATACGTCTAGGACAACGAAAATTTCTTAAGATTTGGATATTCTTCACGGGCGTAAATCTTAGGTACCCTGCAATGTATAATTATGTTATCAAGTCTTAATAACATCAATTAAATAATCAATTTTAATTGTATGTAACAAATTAAAAATTGTTTATTGTGTTCCTATAGTAGCTAGCTTTTTGGGAAACTTGTATCCTATGTTTTATTATAGTTGGAAAATTTTAATTTTTCCCTCAAGTTTATTTATTTTTTCTTTTTTGTTTTTATATATATAGAAAGAGTATATATATACTGAATAGTTATCCCGCTATTACATATATATAACCTTCATATATATTATACATATATATATGACATATATATATATCACCTATATCATATATATATATACATATATATATATATATATATGTTATATATACATACATATTATATATATATATATATGATATATTAGGTTGTTATATATACATATATATATGAAGAGTAGAGTTATATATATACATATATATATATATATATATATATATATATATATATATATATTATTATTATATATATAATATTATATATAGTTATTATATTATTATTATATATATATATAATATTGCTATATATATATATATATGAGATAAAAGCTAAATGAAACTAATATTTAAACCATTACAAAAAAGAGAACAATTAAAAATCCAAAAATTAACAATATAAAATATTTATATTAATGTAAAATAGATGAATAAAAATTGAATCCAATTGGAAACCAAATAAATAATTTGAATTCAAACAAAACCGAAACATGTACATCTCCAACGTAATCGAATCTAGGTTAAGTTTACGGTACCGGACTCTACCAAATGCATTTGTTGAATAAAAAATTGATTACCTTTAAAATTAAATTTGTTATTAAAGGAAAAAAGAAGAAATGTGAAAGACAAGATGTCTCATTTATTAAATTTTTTCAAAAAAATGTTTTCCAATCCCAAACATAATGATCTTCACCTAAAAACTTTCCAATTAAAAATATTTTAATCAAAACCATCCAAATTTACTAAGATATTCAAATAGTATCCAAAAAAAAACCCTATTCAATTAAAACCACTCCAACTAAAAATTATCCAATTAAAATTCTTCAAGTTTTTCAAAAAAATTAAAAAATAGGTCAAATCTATTTAATTAAAGATTTAAAATTTAAAATAACATACACAAATCCATGTTTTTCAAGAAAATCAATTCAATTTGCATGCATGCAAAAAAGAAAAAAATTACATCTTGGGACATGTGATCATGAATTATAGTACAATAGGTTCAAGGAAACTTTTTTAAATGAAAGTTTCTAATATTATGCACTTTGCCAGATAAAAAATTTGAAATCAATAATACTTAATTAAGTATAAAAAAGTTTTTAAAATATGGACAATTAATAAAAAATATACTAATTAATACAATCATGATTATAACTATGTCCAATAACAAGCCAATAAAATCGAATTAAGTTTGCTAAAAAATACTTGGAATAGTAAATGAATAAAATATGTGTTCGTAAATGTATACTATACAGAAATAGAGCTTTTTAATAGATCTTCACAAATCAGATCACTAACTAGCTGTCTTTGTAAACCTGTGTTGCATGGTGGATTTGTTTTGAGCGAAAACTCAAAAATCCATGAAAGTCCTGAAAAAGGCAATATTCTAATGTATAAGATTACCTTTTTAATTTACCATTCCAAAGATATTAGGAATCAACTTCACTCCAAGATGTAAATTTCAGAAATTATAAATCAATTTATAAACAAAGATCCTTTGAGAAAACTGTCATAATGCAAAAATTTAGATATCAAATTTACTTACACAACATTTCAATATCCGCCAGAGAGTATTTCATCCTCGCTTTTCTGAAGCCGATTACCCAGATGTAACTCATTGTTTTGATTTTTGCTTGTTTGCCTGTGTATACGATTAATCCATATATCATAAACGACGACAATCAACGTGTCAGTAATCAAATTTTGATTTGGCAGCAAATGACTACAAAAAAAACAAATCATGGGAATCAATTCATGTCAATTTTTTCCGATCATTTATTAGACATTTGGCAGCACGCAATGGTAACAGCATTGTTATCAATAACGGCAGATCTGCGTCTTACAAATAGTACTTTCAGTGCACTTCATGTAATTCTCTTCTAGTTGTATCAGAATAACAAAAAGCTAGATCATCATGCTTAGTATTCTTTAAAGGAATATTCTTACATGTGCATTTGGAGTTTATAAATTATATATGTTTGTTTCTCAATGGTATTTAGTTTTACATTTGCTGGATTATCTGTGAAATAATGTAAAAAATCATAATATTCTGAGAAGAGAAATTTTATATTGGTTATATGTAATTAAACTGTTTTAAATCTATTAAATTTAATAATGCATATATATGAATCCCGGTAAATGTGAACATTATAAAGGATTTTTTCTGAATTTATAAAGAAATAATATTTTTAACATAAAAGGACCTTCAGTAAAATTAAAAATATTTGTCTCAATTATGTTATTTTTTCTTTTATTAATAACCTAAAATACATATCCGAACTTCAGGTGATGCAAAACCTGCAATTAATGAAATTATTTATAAGTGATATTTAGCACTTTAAAAATTTTTCGATATTTAAAAACGTCAAATTTTTTGCTTATAAACGTGCATATTTTACTCTACAAGTTACAGTTTTTTTAAAAAAATAATCTTAAATTTTGAAGCACAACGCACATTGATATATTACATTTATATTCTGAAATTTAAGTAAATCATGTTTGAGTTAAATACAAGTTGTGACTAATTTATTCATCATTTTTTAAGAATTCTGAATTTTTTATTAAGAAAATGTATATAATTTGCATAGAAATTACAAAAATAAAAATATATAACTTAAAATTTTTTTATTTTTATTTTATTGTCTTTTTTATATTAATAAACTTAATTTTCCACTTGTAACAAAAAAAAAGTTATCTTGACTGAAATGCTTTATTTAAATATAATGTCTATATTATACATTTTTCGTATGTAAACTTTTTCCTTTTTGTTACATATTTACAACTAGATATAATTTTGGATATTGTTAACTTCGATTCTCTTCTTCGTTATTCTCCGGTGCCATTCCTATTTCGTAACTCGAGGCGCAATGTGCTGTAATGCTTTCTTTGCCCATGGGCATCGTAAACTAGAACTGAAAGCAAACAATCAATGGATAATGCTCCGTCTTTTTCCTGCTTGGCACGTCCGCGCTCATCCTTTGGGACATCCCACAAGGAATGGAAGCTTACAGATTTCATTTTCCAACTCCGTAGCTCCTCTTTTCTGACCGACATTCTTGCATTCATTTTTCTTTTCTTCCTTGTTGAGGTATTTTCCTTTTTTCATCTATATGTATGGTGAGGAAAATGTATATCCTTTTTCTCTCTCTTTTGCTTTTCCTGGGGCTACTATTTCTGTGAACTTCCAGTCTCATCATTTGGCTGGTATTGGTAGACATTTTGATGATCCTGATATTTTGTGTTTATCTCTGAGTCAGTTGAGTACTGATCAATCGAAGAATGGAAAGATAGATTTTTTTTTTCGCCAAAGATGAATTGTTATTTGTGTGTGAGTATTTAAAAAATGGAATAAAGGCGTTTTCAGGTAATTGGTATTTGTGAAAATCATTTTGATATGTAACAATAATTTACAAGTATATTTAGTAGAATTAATTTATAAATATGAAATTTAAAGATTTCGTCAATTGTTATACAAGCTATTTAATAACTGCACAACTAAATAGATGCACATTGTAAGAGTGATGGAAATTGATTGATATTATGTTATACGGTAGCAATTAGTTTGTTGTATTTTATCCTAAGATTATGTCTAAAACAATTTCACTTGAAATATACATTATCTTTCGTAGTATTCTTCACAAAATATTTCATGCTATAAATATTCAGGTAGCACTTGTTGATATTATTATACATTATTTTCTTAAATAAAATGGTAAAATGCTTGCTGATACAAAATATGTTATTGTTATATTTTTTAAAGCTGATATGAATTAAAATAGCGATTATAGTTATAAGGTTTAAAAATAATTTTAATGCAAATTTAAATGTTTTTTAATATAAGAAAGTTTTTACTATGGATAAAAGTTTTTTTCAAATGTTAAATAAAATCAATTAACAATTCGCTTTTTAATAATTAAAATGTATGCATAAAATAAATTGAACAACAGCATATATGGCCTATGCATATCTAAAAATATTTCAGAATTATATTCTATTCAGGTAAATATTCAAAAACAATTAATAATATTATTCTTGGATTTTTTTCAATACAGTAAAAGTACGTATTAATATATAGTAATACTAAAATTAAATAATTTATTTTTCAACACAAACACTAGTATTTAACACCAGCCAGTAATAAAATAAATAGCATTGTTTTTTTTCATGCTGAATTCACGAAAAGTCCTTAAGAACTTTTCTAGCGAATGCTCTCTTAATGTTTTAGAGATTCCTTTGTTTTACAAGAATCAGTTATTGTTTTGAATGCAAATTTTTTCCATTAATTTTAAAAATTATATTGGAAATAATTTTATACAATGCTGAAGTAAAATATATTTATAAACTCGACATCAAAAAACAGTTGTACCTAAAAGAAATAGTCAGATATATATGATATTTGAAGTAAGTTAGTTATCACCAACAATAAGAAATGAGCATGTGTATTAAAAAATGTTTTGTTCAAAATACAAAATCATTACAAATCTCAACCAATTAGTTTCAAAGCATTCAACCACAAGTCGTAGCATAAAGTCGTATAAGTACTTAACGGTGTTTTGACTCGATTAATCCCATACGCATTCATTCAATTTTGGCATGTAGATCTTGCAAATTTTGGCAATCTTAAAAAAACGATCTATAGCAAAGATTTCCAACGCAGTCTAGGTCAGGGGTCGGTAATCTATTGAAGCGGAAGAGCCAAGAGTTACAATTTTTAAAATTTCCCACATTTTAAGGAGCCACTAAAAAGTTTCGATTTTATATGCTTTATGTATATATATATATATAATTTTGATTTAAAATAAACAGCTTTAAATACAGAATAATATTTATTCTTATAAAAACACAAACATATAATAGTTACATCAATAGGTGCATTGGTTTTGCATGCTTTTTGAAAATTTGATTAGATCTGGCTTGTAACCTGTTGTTTTAATTTTCAAGCTTGACACTAGATTTTTATTTGTTAGTTGATTTCTAACTTTACTTTTTATTACATTCATGCAAGAGAACGTTGCTCACTCGAACATGTACCGAAGATTGTCATCATACCATATGCCAGCTTATTCACCTCACTGTAGCATTCTGGAAGACTATTCCATGCGCCGAATATGAGGACCTCAACTCGCGGAATTTCTTTTAAAGCTGTCCTCTTATGCTGCGAGATATGCATGCATTTCAGGATCTCCAACACTTCCAACTTGCTCTCGAGTTCTGTAAACTTGCCCCTCTACAAGTATTTAGTTTTTCAAATCCAGCAATTGCATTTGAATCGATTCAGCATCAATTTCAAATGGCTCAATGTTGACCTCATTTGTATTTGTGTTGAGAGGATTTACTATGAAAGCGAGAGTACTTTTGTTTGTTTTGAATTGTGCTCGAATCTCTCAGCGAATCAATCCTTCATATTTTTTGGAGCTATGCTTAAGTAATTTGAGTCAGTAGTTGTATTGTCAGTAGTTGTATCTGTACTTTCCGCTCTCCATGTCTTTAACCAAAAGAAGTAATTATTTTCGAAAACACTACTTCTTCAAGCAAGGCATAGACTGGGTTGCCCTGCCCTTGCAGTTTTAGATTTAGGTCATTTAATTTCATTGTGGTATCTACTATGAAGTTGAATTTTTGCAGCCGTTTGTCTTCTTCCAATTCGGGATGTTCAATGCTTTTTTAATTGAGGAATGTCTTAATTTCACTCACGGACAAAGCAAAAAGTTGCAATATGTTACCACTGGAAAGCCATCGCACTTTATTGTGAAGGAGTAGGTCAGAAAACTGGCTATCTATTTCTTCAAGGAAATCCTTAAAGGGGCAATAGTAGAGTGATTTTACCAAAATGCGGTTAATAATATTAATTACCAAGTTTATGACTTCAACTATTTCGGCCGAAATTGCTTGGGCACAAAGCGCTTCTTGATGAATTATCCAGTGAAACGTTAGAATTTCATGATTTATTTTTTCTGAAGAATTGATGTTACCCTTCTATGTATTCCTGTCATACTTCTGGCTCCATCAATTGCTATAAAAACGATTTTATTTATATAGATTCCATTGTCTTCCAGGCATTTTTGCGCAGCATTTGCTATATCTTCTCCACGAGTGTAACTTGAGAGCGGTTGCAATCCTAGTTCTTTCGGACCTTGGGACGACATATACCTGACGAAAAGGGTAACCTGTGCCATGTTTTTTTTAAATCGCAAGGCTCATCTATAGCAAGAGATAAGGCAGAAACCAGTTGAATGTCTTCTACTTGTATAAATGTTACATTTGAAGGCATTTTAGTAGTTGTATCCTGTACTGTTTTAGCAGATAATGGCAAATCTTTGATTTTTTTTTTATGATTTCATATTTGCTTTTAAAATCACGAAACAGTTCTTCAGATGCAAGTATAAAACAATCTTTGACGTACTTACTCTCTGTTAATGGTTTTCTTTTTTACAATTTTTAATGAAACTGAAAAGCTTGCCAGATTTACATTTTTGGAGGATTGCTCCCAATTACTTAGCATGGAATTTGACTGTTTCTTTCTTTTTTTTTTTTTTTTTTGATCTCTTTAACAGCTTTTTTTTCGTACTTTAGTGTTTAGATATTTACCACTAAACTGGGTATGCTTTGTAGTGAAATGTCTCTCCAAATTTGACTTCTTATTGCGTGCGAGTGTTTTTTTGCAAATGAGACAATTCGGAAGGTCATATGTGATCCATACGAATGCAAGCGACTCCTTCCAATCCTGATTCAATTCACAGTTTTTATTTCAATTCTCTTTTTTTTACCAGATCCCATGCTGGTGGCGGAATGGAAAAAATGATTTTTTTTTTTTAAATTTTACTTAGCTCTTTAAAACGGCAAACAATTTATTTTCCATTATTATTTCGTAAACACGACCCTCAGATATGTAATTCCACTCTGTTACTGATTTTATTATATTATACGCCTACATACCTTTGAGAAGATATTTCGCTTCTAAATTATATTCTTCTTGAAACATCAAGCTAATAGACACGCAAAAACCTCAAGTGATTAAATTAACACACACGCAACGTAACGTCGATCGCGCTATCTGAGGATGAATGACTGACAACACGTCTAGACTCTAGACGGTGGCTGTTTGGGTGAGATGGAAATGGAATGCAATTAGCTGAAAGATAAACACGGTCACGGAGTCTCATCTCTAAGAACAAAACAATAATAGTTTTGAACTATCTTATTAAGGTCATGTTAAGCGTAGCGATTTGTAAGTAACGATTATGAAAATAGAAGCTATTGAGAACTTAGCTACTTAAAAATATTTTTTTCTTATTTTTTGAAAAGTTTTGATTGTAAATTATTAATTTTTTCGTATGGAACTGGAGAGTCGTAACTATATATCAAAATAGCCGCAGGTTGCCGACCCCTGGTCTAGGTGGATCCATTAGGGTGAAAGGAGGGGTGGAGGTCAATGAAATTTTAAGAATTCTGTTGTATTCAGGCACCATTCGGAGTCAATGACCAGAGTACGCTTAATTTTTAAGGATTGTAATTATCAAATAATAATATCCTTTTTAAATACATATAGAAGTAATGTAGATTTGCATAAGAAAGTGTGATCCACGCATCTAAAGATGGATATCATATCGCTTTTGTAATTGAGTCGGCTTTTATTTAATTATCGTTACTCACTAAATAACTCTGGTACATGCTCCAATGGTTTTATTAGAATACCAACACAGTACGGGAAAATTTCATTCCCTTACAGTCAAATTGATCTGCATATGGACAATCCTGTAATATTAGTAACCATTTTACATAGTCCAATCAGACGTTTAAGATTATTTAACAGTTAAATAATCTGTTAGGTAAAATTTTAACAAAAGAAACGTACAAATTTGCTAATCATATTTGTGTTTAGTACCTTACTCTGTATACTTTTAATATTTGATATAGTGTTTTTTTTTTTTGTAAATATATAAGATTTGTGTTGATGACATTAAAATCTATACTAACTATTGGAAACAATTTTAAAAAAAAAGATATCAATACCCATTTTTAAGATATAGAACGTTTGTAGCATCTGCCTTTAAATATTTAACTCGGTAGACATCTTAAACTTTCATTATGCAGTCAATAAGTTCTGAAATTCTATTGAAGAAACGTCAGTAAAAAGAACAGCTCAGTCTAATTTCACAGAATATTTAAGATCACTCTCAATCGAATCCCTTTCAATCCCCTTTAATCCTAGGTTATATTTAAGCAATAAGTTCTTAGCTTACCAACTGACTAGCACCAATTGAGATACTTCTTGAATATAGCAGATTCGAATCTTATTCTAAGGTGGAGTTGGCTGTAACCAGTTTTACAACAAATGATGAATTACAATAATTTTTTCAAATTTACAAACATCATTCAGCTGTTCGTATTCACCTGCCACTTTTTCGCTTACCTTTCAATTCTATTTATCTAACATATCAATATCCCTAAAATTTGACTCATTGCACTTCTCTTCTTCATCTAGTTTGCTTAGTTACACTTCCTTTTGTTGAGCAGGCTTTATAATATTCAGCAATTCAAATCACAAAAGTCTACAAGTTGATTTTTGCAGAGAAGATAATACCGCGAATAGCCCAACGTCACAAGTTTAGATGTCCTGTCTTAGATTAGCTATCCATTTAAAAGCGACATAACCAGTGTTGATTTTTGCTTCACAAATAATTGATTGAAATGAAGGAAAACATATGGGTTCATATAAGGTAGGGAAGAGATAAAGTCACATTAACAATATATATAGAAAAACTGAAAATTGATTGAATATTACAGAACGCGTTTATATTTCTACTCATTTTGAATTAATTTTACATTTAATATAAAAAGGTTTTTGGAAAATCATTAAATACAAACATCGTAATGAAATTTTAAAAAAAAGTTATATTACAATTACGTATACAATTTAGTAAAATTTAAGAAAGAAAGTTTAAAAAAGTATGTATTTTATTTGTTCTGTTAGCTGTAGGGATTATATGTAGGTAAACAATTACAAGTTTAATATTAAAGAAATGCATTAATACATCAAGCACAATTACCACATTGATAGAAATCGAACAATTGGGCAATTATATTCTTATTTATGAATTCTTGTTTACTTTTGTAATATTAAAAATGAAAAGAGTATCAAAAATTAAAACATAAATCTAATAAATTACTTTCTTCTAATTATCTGTTCATGTTCTTTGTTAAATAATTATCTTTAAGTTTTTATGTGTAAATTTTAGTCTTATGATTATATTGTATGCTTATATTACATTATGATTATATTTCATGTATTATAGAGAAAACTTTTTTGGAGTCTAAGAAAATAATTTTTTTAAAAGGGGCCATTGTTGGAAATCGTTCAGGAAGTTCTGGCATGTAGCATCCTATTTCTGCGCTGCTGCTGGCTACATTATAGTATCTACGGCTGCAAGGTAAGCTTTTATAATGTCAACGATATGAACACGAATGTTCTCTTGTTTAAAAAGAGGACAAGGTTAGGTGTTCATGAAAGAAAATGGCCACTGGTTAAAGGATTTAATTAAATTACATTTGTGCGTTAAAGAGGCTCTGATAAAAGTCAACAATGATTTGGTATTGTATGAACTTACATTCACCTTATGGTCCAGATGTGTTGCATGTGACAATTTATCTTTATTCACGGCACTGACCAAGTTATTCACCGCACGAGAGAGGTTATCATCTTTATCGAGACAAGAGTGAGACTCATGACTAAAATTGGTCCCCTGCCGTACCATATGGCTACATGCTGTTCTTTCTTTTCTTTAAGAACACGGTTTATCATGGCACGTTTTTAATAACAGCATGGTGCCGCAGATGTAAATACAAAGGACAATCTCTGTAACAGTCTCAGTGCACGGAATCCAGAAGATTTTGGCACTTACAGGAGGTTTCATAGAGGGCATCACAGTTCGCATATTATCCTGAATTGTGGCTATTGGTGTTCTCACTTGCCAAACAATATTTCAAATTTTCTAACTTGCTGTGTATGTAGGCTTCTTGTCATGAGTAAAAACTTCTTGGTACCCAATTCCACCAACAGCGGGAAAATGTAACATCTGCTTGATGCACATAACAACCGATGTGACGCATAGTCAGATGGAATGATCATAAAATCTTCATGCTGTCCTATGTTGATTCCGATTTCAAATAACTGTATAAATTTCTTCTCAAAGGTATTATAAATTTCAAAGCGATAATTTAAATTCAAACACACTAGTTAGAATAAAATTATACATTTAGGGAGAAACTTTTAAAAACATTTACGGTATCCGTAAATTGCGTGTTTACTTATAATATCGTCGCTGAGAATTAAATAGCTTGCATATCTAACAGAGACGAAACAATTTTTTTCTTTTTCGATTTTGGATGTAATTTTTTTTGAGTAATGAGTGTATCTCTCTGATCTATGTAAACAAAGTAATAACATACTTTTAATGAGGATTACAGATTTTGACAGCTTTCTAAAATCAACATTTTTGCGTCGAAATATTTTTGTGGTTCTTTGTTCTAAGGGAAAAGTTTAGATTTATTTAACTTGTCACCGCTATGTAAGTTAACTTCCTAGATGTCAAAATAATTCTAGTGGTTGTAAGATAAAACTATTTGACTTAAACAGGATGAGATATTTTTTTATTTTGATCTTCTTTGCGCAAGAAGAGCAAACACTTCTTGACATTTTTCAATCAGTATTTTTTTTTTAAAAATTGAATATTTCAAGAGCGTTACGTTGTTCATTAGAACAAATGCTATGCGATTTACTACATCTATTTTATTTGCAAAAGGCTTTTCAAAATTTCTAAGAATAATACAATCAAAGTAAAATAAAATAACATGATCATAATTAAGGTTTTTTGACAGTGATTTTTTGAATATAGTGTTTACATAACCTTAAAATTAACTTTTTTTTCGTGCTGAAAGGTTTTTTTAATCCTTTCATAAATCATAGATCAATTAAGAAAGATAAATTTATTTTTTTATATATTAATGTAAAAAAAAATATTCAGAACTAATAAACCTTTCAAATCATGTATGTTTTATAATGTAATACGTTTAAAATTACCAGGCATGTACGCAAAATCAATAAACATACACATTCATAGAATAATTATTTTATTTTATATTAAATATCTTGATTTTAGATTTAATTCATTTATAAATAATATTAAATTATAATTTAAATCTTTGTTTAAAACGTACGTCGCATATTTTTAATGAAATGAACTTTGTCTTATACCTGGTAGCTTTTTCATTAGTAGTACTACAGTTTTGACCATTAAAATTATCTTCTTAAGATAATACACAGATAATTAACATATACGTAATATTAATTGCGTAAAACTGTACGTAATTTTCTCATTCATATGGGAATTCTCTCCAAATACCTTTTAAACATAGTTCTATTTCCTATCTTCCAAAAGATGATTCGTTTGATGCTTATATTTTCGAATGTGATTCTCTCTTAATATTTAACAAACAACTAGTTCATTAAGAACTAGCATAAATGTTTATACTAAATTAGAGTAAAATTTATTTTAAATTAATTAAATAAATGTGAGTATTAATATCATAAATATTTAAATATCGATGTTCTAATTCTCTGCCATTACCATCGATTTTTTTACATATTCACATATACTTTCTATTATTTAACGTACCTTGGTATTCTTCTATGATCTTGAGGAAAATTATTTTGAATTGAAGAAATAATTTTTTGTGTAATCATTTAACAATGTAAAATTTTAGTCGCGTATACATTTCTGGAACGTATTACCTTAAGACTACAGGAGAGCTATTGTAGTCCTGCAAAATTACGGTGCAATGTATGAATCTTAACGCATATTCATCATAAAATAAAGATTTTGAAATAATAATCCATAAGACATTTTAGTGAAGAAAGAAATATGAAACAACAGTTATGAGACAGGGGCTCGGCATAGGTGGTCGTCTTTTAAGATTTTGCGTTATCCACCGTGTACCACATGGAGACCTATCACGCGTTTTCTCCTTGCGATGGGGTAAGACTATTTACCAACACACTTCCATCGTATCGGTTTGGTTCCTGAGAGATCCTGAAGATCAACCCGGCATGTTGGACCTTCAATATAGATGGCGATAACCTGCACAACTGCCCCGAACTCTACAATTTACATGCAAAAAAAATCAACCCTCTACCGGGAGGTTCGGTGTTTAATGGCTGAATATCCACCAATAGTCAGAGGCTATTTAAAAAGGAATAAATAATAATTCTTTTTTATTTTTTGAAGTTTTTTTAATGTTTATATTTCAAATACATATTATATAAATCTTGATTCACTTGTAAACTTTTGTTCTATCGGGATGTAAGGCCATGTGTCGCTGAGGTTATCGACGCTCAGGATTTGCTAAGCTGCATGATTTATACATTTGTGATGCCTTCCAACACTAAAGGGCGGGAAGAAACATGACTTCAGCTTTTCGATCACATCTAAGGGGCTCACTTTAGTCTGTGCAGAAGAAAGTCGTGTCAATCATAGAAAGACGTACTTTAAGATTGGTGCGAATATAATATGTTTTCCAAATTGTCAAAATTTAACTTTGTACATATAGTGTTTAATTAAATGTCATCTTTTAAAAATCCACCACTTCATTGGATCTGTAACAACTCCTAGACAATATTAAAACATGAACCATTTACTGCTTTCTGTAGTTAGGATTCTAGATATATACAATGGTACCCGAAAAATACGAAATAGGCAGCATACGACTGTTTGAGATATGACCAGTTAAGGGGGCGTAACCACCATATCTCTCAGATTCCGGAGTTTTCCATAAGTTCAGATGTTTACCTTACACATAAAAGCATTTTAGTTGCGTTGAATTTAAAATTGTAGCCTATATTTGTAGCTACATCCCCTTAGCTTAATTTTATTCTCATAAACATGAATCTAAGTAAGTGAACTTACAGAATAGCGCTGGAGAAAGGAAAATTGAAATAAATTATGGAATTAAAGTGTGAGATGAAAGACACACACACATATGCAGAAGAGGATTAACAGAAATGGACTTGAGAACATCTTTAGGATCAGACTACTTTTAATAATCGCAACTGGTTATACAATGAACACATTTTTATAATAATTAAAAAACGAAACAAATACTTATTTCAATTATCACAAATGCAAGATGTAACTTTATTTAAGAGCTTAAATATAAAAAAAAATATTTTATAACTCATGAAACGTTTTACAATTTTTAGAAACACTTACTACACACACATACTAAATTTATTGACTTATTTATATATATATATATATATATATATATATATATATATATATATATATATGCTACTACTGATTTTGACATTTTAATGTCTTTTTTCTCCTCTTTTGACCAATGTTTATATAAGTCTCTAGGTTTTATTCCAAGTTTTGATGAAACGAACGTAGGAAAAAAGCTTTTTATATCATACCATTTTACGATGTATATTTCATAATCCTAACAAATTTGCTCATCAACTCTAAAAGAAATAGAACAAAAAATGTACTAATATGATGAAAACCACAAACTATATTTAAATTATTAGTATAGTATATTATTCAGAATTGAAATTTTTGTTTATTATTGACTTTGAATAATAATTAAAAATTTCATTTTATTATTGATTTTTAAATAAAAAATTTAAGACAATTGTAAAGGGATTTAATTTATTTATAAAAGCGTACAATTAATTCAGAAACGTTTTTTTAACAAAATCATATATGCGAACCAAATTATTATATAATGTACTTGAATTAGTAAAATCGTAAATTTAAATTCTGTATTTCACTTGGATACTTTCGGCCCAATCTCAATAAATCTTATAAAAGAATACCTTTCTAAAAAGAAAATTATAATTTTTTAGTTAGCCTATGGAAGTTTATTATCTACGTTAACCATCAAATATTAACTTTTGAGCATTCAATGACTTTCTATTCATATATATATATATATACGTATATATATATATATACGTATGTGTATATATATATATATATATATATATACACTCAGGGACAAAAAAAATAGCGCACAAAGAGGGAGTCGTCAAAATAAAACGAAATTTTAATTAATGAATAAAACGTAATGATTACTTTGATATAAATAACTTATTAGAAAATCAAAGAAAAAAGATCATTTATTTCAGAGAAAAAGGCAAAAGAACGGAGGATTTAATACCCTGTTGAAACCCCTGTTGCTCGAATGCACGATGCGATACGATCGGGCATTGAATCATACAAATTTTGTATGATGGCTTGAGACATTTCGTTCCATATTGGCTGAAACCTTGCCTCTAGTTCGTTCAAACTCGTGTGATGCCCTTGCCGTGTGAGGCCGAGCATTGTCTTGTTGAAAGATAGCTCCTAAGAGTAGTTGCATGAGTGGACACACATGTGGTTGCAGGATGTCATGGACATACCACTGGGCTGTCATGGTGCCACGGATCAACACTGTGGGTGACCGTTTATTGTAGGCAATGGCACCCCATACCATCACACCAGTTGTGGGAGCGGTGTGTCGTTGTAAAGCAAAGGCAGGATAAAGGCGTTCACCTTGGGGTCTCCACACACGAACACGATTGTCATCACTGCAGAGATTAAATCTGGATTCGTAGCTAAAGATGACCTGGTTCCATTCCGCTGCAGTCCAGTTTCCTCGTACGAGGCACCATTCCAAGCCGAGACATCGATGGGTGGGCTTCAAGGGCAGCACACGTAATGGGCGCCGTGATCCCAAATGTCCTTCAGCATTCACCTTCGTATGGTTTGGGAAGAAACAGGGCCTCCTAGTGAAGGTGCTACCTGAACCTGGAAGGCGGTCGATGAAGCAGTTGGATGTACAGTGCATTTCCGAAGATGTGGCGGTCTTCTCGACGTCTGGTCTGTCGAGGGCGTGCT
>BMAW01040781.1:403368-422544 GCA_019974015.1 Nephila pilipes
CTTGTATAACACATCAATAACTCTCAGGTTATTGAAACAACATTTTTCAAATTTTTATTCATCAACAATTACCTTATGTTAATCACCTAGGGTGATACAATCCCGTTCAACGACTTTTCCAAATCTTTTTCTCCCAAATTTTTGTAACCTTTTTTGTTGCGAGTAAATAGCGATAAACAGCTTTCTGAATCATCGACTCGTTGCTGTTTTTGTTCCATCGAAAGCAATCGCGGCACCCACTTGGAAAAACCTTTTTCACTTCACTTCAAAAAACCTTTTTCCTGGTCCGATCGACTTAAAATTTTGACACGTTTCAAGCAAAGGTTAGTACTCTAGAAAGACCTGGTTACTGGTTTACTACGAGCGCCATCTCTGGGTTAGTCTCGGGAGTTATTGATCGATGTGTTATATGAATTAGAAGCTTAATAATAGGCTATTAATTTTATACTACTGATTATTTACTTTAGCAAAAAACTTGAACTCAAGTAATGCATACCAAGTAAATTTATTCATTTAATTGTTTTTACTACGTTTAAAGTTCCCCAATATTTCTGTAATATTTAATTTTAACCTGTTAAAACTTTATTTTCTTAAGCCTATAAGTAATACATTTGATACCATTTAATAACGGCGTAATATTTTATCGAACAGTTCATATTCAATGCAAACGTGAGATTAAATGTGTATCATATTTCTTATTTATTATCTCTTTTAAGCATTGAATAACTGCAAATTTAATGCTAGAAGTCATATTTAGATGTAGTATGTTTAATGACCATTTAATATACTTCACGCTTAACATAACTTTATAATTATATTACCTCCCTTAATATTCGTATTTAAATGACTATGAAACTGTGTAACCCCTTATTGTTCTCAGTGCTACGTTAATGAACAATCATATCACGATAATAGATCATGAAATCGTGTCATTCAACGTACTGTATATCTGTTAAGTAAGTAATTCAATTTGTTTTATACGAAAACATTTGATACATATCTAATGCATACCCTTATATGGTTAAAAAATTTCCCTTTTTTCCTTTCGAAAACTATAATAAATTTCTTTCATTTGGGAGGATAGGTTTCTTCAAATATATTTAAAAAAAAATTCGTAATAATTTTCAATTAAGAATCACAAGAATAAACTTTTTTTTTAAAAATCGTATGCTATAAATTGATTTTTTGTAATTCATATTAAAATAATCTTATTTTTATTTAAAACATCCTCTCATTAGTTATGTTTATCAATGATTACAGTTCAAATTAATGCTATACATTACTTCCATATAATAAAGTAAAGCATCTTAAGAAAAGAAAGTTTAAAAGTAAGAAGCACCATTTTAAAGCATCTCATATGCATATAACTAGTATATAACTTCGTATAACTAGAATATAACTAGTATATAACGAATGAAATTCATTACGTTGTATGACTAACTTTATAGTACTTTTCATTTGAAATTTTGTACATAATTTTCACTGAGCATTTCTGTTTGACAAGTTTAATAAATGAATATTTTAGTGGAAAGAGGATAGAATTGTCACGGAATTTTTATATGTTTGACCATAAATTAAGAAGGAAATAAATATTAGTGAAATAGATCGAGTAACTATATATTCCATTTTAAACGCTTTCCCTGAGTAGTTCTTAAAGATATATATTTTTTTTTAAATCTAGAACTCTGAATTTGTCGTTTATCGTAAGCTTTCTCTAATTTAAGTTATATGCAGTGAGGTCTATTAATTAGAATTTTGCCAAATTTTATTTATATTTAAGATATTGTAAGAAATAAAATGTTTTCTGGATAAACATTATTTTCGTAAGTATCCACTTAAATGCATAGTTTTTTTTAAAGAAAAACATATGAACTTTAAAATGAAGTATTTTTACTTTCATGGCAATATGTGTTCAATATTTTTGTTATCAGATATTCTTGTCTTTTTGATATTAGTAAATCCCAAGTAGCCATAGTCACGAGCTCATAACGGGTATAATTTCCAACCAGTATTGTGTTCTAGTAATGATTCCAATCCTGAACCACCGTCTGAAGGGGTTGATGCATTTAAAATCTATTAAGATGTGGAAGCTTTGGGAGTAAGATGACAGCATAGATTTCGATCTCGTCACGACCGATACTCAAAATTATGAGATCCGTCGTGAAGAGTCTTTATATGTTCATTCTAATTGCTAAATTAATAAATAATCAATCAATTAATCAAACAATTAGAAAATCATTTAATTCAAAATTAATATAAATTAAATGAAAAGCAAATATTTATAATAATAAACATGTCTATTATTTCCTTGTAACGCATCAAAAATCTTAAAATAAACCGAATAATAATAAAATTTTATAACAAGCAATAATATATTAATCAAATAAAACAACAATCACGATTTTATAATTATTTTTCTGTTTCCTAATTATAGGTATTTGAAAGCTATATATTCCCTCCATCTTTCATAAACAAATGTGCTGTAAATTTGAATTTAAAACACTGCCATGAAAGTTGGAGGCATTTTGTTCTTCCTTTTCTATATATTATTGCAGATTTTTTTTAATTTAAACTTTTAAAAGTTGTTAGTTCGAAGTATCTTAATCTCCCTTACATATCACAGTACTTTGCCTTTTTCCTTCCGTACCTCAAGTAATCATATGTAAAATCTCCTTCCTTGCGCGCGGATATCGTAAGAATTGGAAACAAACAATCTACGGATAAGGCTCTTTCTTTTTCTCCTCTTTGGTACGTCTCAGCTCATCTTTTGGGACATCCCACATGAAATCGAAGTAAACAGATTTCATTTTCCGACTCCGTTGCTCCTTTTCTCTCTTATTCGCCTTCCTTTATGTGAGAGCAAAGGAATGCGATCTTTTCCTCAACTTTGTTTTTCCATAGGTTACATTTTTTGTTCTTCTTCTTCTTCTTTTTTTTTTTTTTTTTTTTTTGAAATTATTCAACCTTAAGACCCAGTTTGTTATAGGAGAGAACTTCATGGTCATAATATTTTTGAGTTTATAAAGCAGCGTGTACCATGACAAATAGGAAGGAGTACTATTTTTTTGTACTTTTGCCTGGAAACAGTGTAAAATAATTATACGATTATGGTGCCTTATCTATCAAATGAAAATCTCTTTCATGTATTATTTATCATTTTCAGTAATAGAGCAAAATATTTTAATTTACTTTTCTTAAATAAAATTCTTAGTTATCTAACAGGTAGGTGGACTGTTGATTTTAGTTATAACCTTTATATGATGCAAAGAGAGAATATAATTTAAAAAGGAGCGATAATCGAAATAAACTGGTAAAATGTTGTTGTAAAATACTATTTTCTTATATGATATGTGGTTTATTTTTTAAAAAAAATATTTTTGTAAAAATTATACGTTATTTAGATTATAAGTAATGAATCACACTAATAATTTATTTCGAGTATTATACAGAATAAATAGATTTTACAATGAATTAACCTTAAGAAATTAAGTATTTTTTCATTTATTCATTTTCTGAGCACAATAGGTTTAAAATATATTTTTTTAAAAAAAATTGAAGCGCGCGTAATATTTCTGGAATAAGTAATAATTCATTGGAAGTACCTAACAAAATGTTTTAATTAATTATAACCTAATTGTGCATATTATATACATATGCAGTTATGATGCTCTAAAATATTCAATAATATTTATCAAATCTTAATAATTTATCAGATTTTGAAGGGAAATTGTACCACAATGTTTTTGGAGATTTTATTAAAATAATTTATGCATAAAAAATTTGTATTTATTTTGAAATTTACTTTTACAAAAAAAAAAATCAATGAGAAACAGTAAAATTTTAAGAAAGTTAAAATTAAATGACATAAGAGGTTAAGTAGATTAAAAGATAAAAATGTTGGATTAAATTAAGATCTTTCTGAAACGATGATCCATAAATTGTAAGAAAAAGCTTTAAAAATGTAAATAAAATCCTTAGAAATATATATTGAAATGGAAATTACTTACAAAATTTTATGAAATACTACTTTTAAAAATTAGTCTTATAATTTTGATAATTGTATATTATTTCCTATTAAGTTCCGTTATACCTTTTATTTACTGCGTCTTAAAACCGCATGAAAATTTTAAAGAAAGATTAAATATATATACTTTATCTTTAAACCAACTTTATAATAGGATCGAATGATATGAATTTTTCAATTTAATGCACTCTAAATATTATTTCATGAATATAAATGGAAATTTAAAACTTAGTGAATATTGTACGGAATTACCTCATGCTCGTAACATGTC
Source organism: Nephila pilipes (assembly GCA_019974015.1). Taxonomy (NCBI): domain Eukaryota; kingdom Metazoa; phylum Arthropoda; class Arachnida; order Araneae; family Nephilidae; genus Nephila; species Nephila pilipes. The sequence continues at coordinate 407,664 of BMAW01040781.1, forward strand.
AATTAATTAAGTATTAAAATATTGAACCTGTAAATGAGTGATATAGTTAAAGTAATAATTAAAAGTGGGATAATACATATATACATACAAGGGTAATCTAATAGGTTTCCGACCTTACTTTAAGATAGCAGCATTCGTCAATAAGATTTAGGGATTGCAGTTGCTCATTTTCTGACTAGTGCTCACGGAAATGTAACCCATTTTGGATGTGAATTTGTTGTTTGATAATCGTTTTAATTAGTCGACGTGAGTGCTTTTGTGAAAATGGGGGGAAAAATCAATTATCAAGCTGTCGTTAAAGGCAATACGCATAAGCAAATCAAAGATGAGTTGGACGCTGTGTACGTGGACTCTGAAACATCATTTATCACCTCAAAATTTTGGGCAGCTGAATTTAAGCATGAAGAACGTTAGGGATCTCCAAAAACTGTAACCACTAATTATAACATGGCTTATATTCACCAAGTGGTACTAGATGACCGTCGAAATAAAGTGAGTGAGGTAGCAGAGGCTATAGAAATGTAGAAAAAATCGTGTTTGTCACTTATTGAATAAATATTCAGGCATGAGAAAGGAGGCCGCTCGATGGATATCACGTTTGCTCACTCTAGATCAGAAACGTTGTTTGAAAGAACATTTCTAAATCTCTGTAGATGCAGTTTATCCCTTATAAATCAGAATTTGGGTGCCGATGATTTACTGTAGATGATACTTATTTACATCATTATGCACCTGAAACAAAAATACAGTCAAAATTTTGGACTGCGAAAAGGAAATCAGCCCCAAAAAAGAAAAACAAACTGCTTTATCGGTTGGGAAAGTGATGACGACTGTTTTTTGAGATAGTCAAGGAGTTATCTTAATCGCTTATCTTCAAACAGGAAAAATTATTACAGGAGCATACCACACATCATTACTTGACAGGCTGAAGGAAGCAATTGAGCAATTGAGGAATTTGGCAGAAAAAATACATGTTTCACCAAGACATTGCACCGTCTCACTCCTCAGCAGTTGTCATGAAAATTTACAATTTATGGTTTGAATTGCTTGACCATCTACCTAACTCAGCAGATCTAGTCTCAATATAATACTTTTTTTTGTTTCCTAATCTAAAAATTGTTTTTGGAGTAGGGAGATATTTGTCAAAAGAGGAGACCTTCACCTTCATAAGCAATTAATTTGAAGAAAAAGTCACTGAGTACAATGGACGGGTTAAAAGGATGGGAACATCGCTGGAGATGTGTGTTGACTTGCAAGGAATCTATGTAGAAAAATAAATTTAAAGAAAAAAAATCTCTTGTATCTTTGTTAGGTCGGAAACTTTTCAGCCCATTCTCGTAATATATATACATGGTGGTCATAAGAAAATTTTGCCAACATTTGCACATCTAGCATCCGTTACGTTTAACCGATCAATATAAGATTTCAAATATAATTATTTGGACGTATGTGCTCAGGATTTTGTGAATGGAAACTTAGAGGCGATCTCGGCTACGGTTATAGCAAAAGAAACTCGAAAATTTGTTATTGTGATGCCTACTTAACGTCTGAAAATATTCAGCACATGCGAAAACATTAAATAGCGTTGGAACGAAACTTATATTCCCAAACACGGACGCATTATGTACATATAAAAAGCTGTTCTTCAGGGCAAGTAGAGGAAAACTGCATATGACAGAGACAAGACGCCAATCACTGGTGACAACATATATCGAACAAAATAATACATTGATTTAGAACAAATATTTTTCACATGAGTGCCATCACAGGCAATTACGCATTGCTTGCGTGAGACGGTAGACAATAAAACTGAAATCAACATGGTATGACGACTGTTTGTGATTTCGGCCTGAAAGAATCTTTTAAATCAGACAAAGTTTGCGGATTTAACATCTGGGTTAGGGCATTTGATATATCCCCAAAACCAGTAATCAATAGGAGTCAGATCACGGATGCCACGAAAACGAAAATGGCATGAGATGATACGATCATCCAAAATGCTGTTCTAGGACCCTGCGAATAGTCTTCGCAATATGTGGAGGCATCCAAACATCTTGCATCCAGATGATGTCATTTAGTATATTCCGTTCAAGCAATTCTGGTACTGCATAATTTTGCAGCATGGCTTTAATGCGAGAGGCTTTTACAGAGCATGATACACAAGCCCGTTAGGATAGACTCCTTATAGAAGTATAAGCAGAGAAGAACTGTACATATATATCGCACCACTCTGAAACTTTAATATAAAATAAAGGTACTGGTGCAACCGAGTGAGGATTCGTGTCTGCCCAAATCATACAATTTTTGGTATTCACGTTGCTATTTAAGTTGAAATGCGCCTCGTCCATTCATAGTACGCGTATTAGATATCCATTCAGTGTCAATATATAGTTTTTGATTTCTCTGCTACAATACCTGGATATGCTAGTACTGGTATGGAAACATGCAAAGTACAGAACGCAGTTGATTTAGGACCGTTGTTTCTGGTATATACAACACACGAACTAAGCATCTTGACGCATGCATGTATCTTGAGGTCACTGTGTGGTGCATTTCCGTAACATATTCCTCAGAAACAGTTGACTGTCCAGATTGCAGTTTATCACAGATGGGGTCCATATCCTCCAATTTCTTTGCTAAATCACAAAGACCTTGCGGAATACTTTAATTTAGTTTAATTTTTAGTTACCTCGCACTAGAAGCACCGACGTCGACGGACCTCATAATTTTTAACCTTGGTCAAGTGATGAGGACTACACCTGAGTAGCAATCCACTCACCTAACTTTCACACCACGCTAACGGGAAACTTTGGATCCCGACAGATTTAACGTGCATCAGTCCCAGCAACACGGTGAATCTTTAAAGGCCTGCCTCGAACCGGTGATAAACAAGAAAAACTTTCGAAGCATTCATCCAATTTTCATAATATAGTTCTATCAATTCACCACGAACTGTCCCAGGCAGAGGATTAACATACTGTCTTTACATTTTATTGGTTTCCTACGCTGAATATCTGGCGAACGGCGTTTTGTGATTGGTATCTTGCCTCTGTCATGAGCAAATTTTCTGTGTGCGCCCAGATTGTGTTTTTGTAGACTGTGTACTGTATTGAAGACTATTAATAAATAGGACTTGTTTTCAGGACATCACATTTATTTGCGCACATCTTTTCAAGCATAAATCCAAGACACAATTTTACACAAGCACCACTTTTTCAACGTTCGTCTTAACCTCTTGGAACCAAACTCAATACTAAATTTCATATCCGTTGCCAGTAAATTATCTAAAATCAAAACTATGATCTGGTGTTGCCAAAAAAAAGTATCTTAATAAAGAATATTGAAAAAGGTTTTACTTTAAGTTTAAATCGTCTGCTTTCAAAAGTAGAATAGGTAATGTCTTAAATAAAGCATCACATTAGATTAAATCGTCTGCCTTTAAAAGTCGAACAGATAAATCTTAAAAAAGTATTACATTAAATTAAATCGTCTGCCTTTATAAGTTGGACAGATAATAACTTAAAAAAGTATCAGAATCGTTTGTTTTTAAAAATTGAATATGTCACAACCGGTTGGTAGGTTGGCTTAGCGTTGGATTAGAGCTAAGCGGAGGGTTCTTGCCTAAGGTCTAGGACTCACCCTTAAGCGTGGTTCGGATACAAGGCATCACAATTTCGATCCTCCACGGGCATGATGGCATCCCCGCTTTGGTATCCTCAGAGGAATAATTTGCACGGCAACTTGAGGGACATTGCACGCACGATGGATTTTACATACACCAGGAGCCCATTGTGCTCTTTTGCTTAGAAAGCAACGAACCCCACCCTTCCGGTCTTGAATCCTACTCTCTACTGAGGTTTCACTGTCGGTGTTTTGTTGGTATATTTTAGAACAGTTTTTGTTTGTGCATAACACGTCTGTTTGTGGGAATGTAAGTTCAGTTACAATGCTATTTTAGGTTTTTACATGCCCTGAACAACTTGAGACGAGAAAAAGTAGGCGTATACATTTGAAAATTTTGAGTATCTCTTACTGTAACCGTAACCGTGAGTGCCACTGATTTGCCATGCACAGGATCTTCAGCGCATACATCTGAATAACTATTTTTTAAATCTCATCTCAATAGGTTAAGCGGAACGAATAATAGAGGTGCAAATGTTGGTAAAGTTTTACCACTCTGTATATATATGTGTGTGTGTGTGTGTGTGTTTGTGAGTGTTTGTGTCAATCAATAAAATACATAATTTCTTATTTTAAATATATATATGTACATAAATATTTAAAGGAATTGGTATACTTGAATGCGGAGGTAGAAATATTTATTCTAATGATCAGGGATTTCGTTTCGATGGAAATAAATTGTTCACATGTTTTTCAATAGAAGGCTGCGCTGCAAGTAAGCAGATTACAGGATATAAATAAATTAAAATTCGTATAAAGTGATGGCTAAGTAATTAACTTTGTTAGAGATGTCCAATACTTCTCAGAAATCACAGATAATAAACCTCTAGCACTTGAAAAAGTAAAATTTATAAAAAATGGTTATTACCTATCGCAAGTTAAGATTTCTTTTGAGCTCTAATATCTATAGAAGCAATTGCAATAAGAAACAGTTAAAACTACATTTAAATTTATTTAGTTACTGTGCTGTTCGTGCACTAGTGAATGTATCTTTGTTCACCAGATTTTCACCTCTTGTTTTTTGCCACTGGATATACGTTAAGTAAAGAGTCATTTATTATCCCATCTACTTTAATTTCAGGACAATATTCTTAAATCTCTTGAATCTATGCGGATAGGGTTAGTTTTTATCAATCGTTAAAAACTTTTCATGTTTAGCAGATGAAAAATGTATTCAAGAGCTGCGATATAGTACAAGTATGTATCTAATCATGCATATCACGAAAATAGTTCTCAAGCTGACGTTCAGTTTCCTTTATCGACAATAATTTGAAACATTTTTCTGTTAAATAAAAGCTTCTTCACAAGAATAAACATTTAACAAACTGCACATTCTGCATATATATATATATATAGATAAATTCTAATTTAAAATTTGTATCCTTAAAATAATGGCTATAAACAGCATTTTAAAACACTCCTGAATATATTAAATTTATTTAAAAAATACATATGCAATAGTTCTTTTTGTCCCACATAAGAACATAATAAAATATTTTTTACTGAAACTATCGTATTTTGATATTTTTCTAAAACCAACGCATCCACTATATTTTCCAGTATTTTATTCTAAAAAAAGAGAGGAGATTTCTTTCACTAGTCTCCGCACCAGAAGCTAACGTCCTTGATGTCAAATTATTCTTGATAGTAGTGGGATAGTAATAAAAATAATCAGATAATTCTATTTGTATTCGACATTTATACATTTTTTAAATCAATTATATCTATCTAAAAAATCAAACGAGTCACGACATTCATAGTGTTTATATTTTTAACAATATCAAATATTTTTTCATTAAATTCATTCTTATATTTGAAAATATTTAATTTAATTCATATCAAATATAATTGTACATAAAGGTATTTATAAACAACTGTATTTTCAAATATATTAATGATATCTTAACATAGACCAATATTATCATTGCTATGATATTATATCACTATTTCTTTTTGCAAGTTTTAAAAGCAAACCTTTCTATTCTAAAATTCTCTTAAATGTTGACATCTAAAATGTCTTAAACTGGTTTACAGAATACCCTGAATTACTTTCAAGTAATCCAAAAATTAATTGTTTTTAAACAAATTTAAAATCTAGATAAAAATGATCTGAAAATAAATTTCAGTTAAAGAAAATGTTACACAAATACACCATAGTGAAAAAAAAAAGATTTTTCTAACATTACAAAGACAAAAATATCCCAGAAAAGATTCTGGACTGAAGATAATTACTACGAAGCCTAAAAATTACTTCAAAATATTTAGAATAATTTTTGCAAGCTATAAAAAGTGCACTTAAATGTAAAAACAATGAAGAAGTTTAGAAAACAAATATATACATTGTAAAAAAATGTAGCTGCATATAATACATTTCCGTATAATGGGTGTTATTTTAAAATTACTAACAAATTCGCACTTTTTACTTCAAGTGAAACATAAAATATCACTGATACTAATGGATTACTTAGCGATTAAACAATATTGCAAATACATTTTTTTTTTTCAAATTTGAATGTAACTTCAAAAATATATCAGATTTAGTTTTATATAATTATATGGGAAATTTTCTGTCTACATAAATACATGATTTTTTGAAAGAATACTTCATTTTTTTAATAATCATTTAAAATACACAGATTTAGAAACATCCATATTTCCTTAAATCATATTTAATTCCGCCCTATATACAATACACTGTTTTAAATTTTGCATTGCTCTTTTAAATAAATGTTATGAATCCAATTTCAAGAAAAAGAAACAATTTTCGTGTACATGAACATATGTATTACTTTAAGCTCATTATAAAAGCATATAACACCATATATTCCATCACTACCTTCAATTTTTTACATGCTTTTACGTAATTTTGAAGAAAATAACATGTCAATTAAATGAAAAATATAGATGAAAGCAAAATTAGCATCCCTTTCGGTTAACAGTTATTATATCCACTGAGAGAACAATCTCAAATAATCCCCAATCACGCAACACCCTCTTTTCCATGGTAATATGGTCTTTCGTATAAGGAAGTGAATCCTGAAAGTGTTCCGAAGTTTGCAGACACCTCATGGTTTTTTCTTTAATTCAGTAAGGTTTCACTTTCTGCAGGTCTCCTATTGGACGTATTGTATTCACACGCTGATTATATGAATTCGTTAAAACAAGTTTCACTTTTGAAAAGAATACATCAGTAAAAGAAGTTTGACCAGATTAGTTCCATGCATTGTCAATGGCAAGTTGTGAATGAAATGAAGTTTAACGTTTTACTAAATGTTTGAAAAGCAATATTAAACTGATTTTCCTTTCATAGAATAAACAGCATGCATCTGACTGTGGTTCCTCTCGAACCGCATGCAACCTTCTTACTTTGCCATGAGGCAGCACTTTAGAATAACTTAATTCTAATTGCTCAAATATGTGATTTACGAGTGATCTGAGTGCGCACCTCAGGTTTAGATATTTATACCCATAAAGCCAGGAAGGAACAAACGGATCCGACTATTATCTTCTACGGAATACTTAATTTGAATTTGCTTCCTGGACAAGTTCAGATTTCCTTCTCTCCATGGACGGATCGGACATCTCAGTCCTTCCTGGATGAGTAGAAGACATCTCGAACCAGTATATTCCTTGTTCTTGCAACGCAACTGACCAGAGTTCTATGTGCCCATTCGCTAGATGCTCGCATTAATTCCTACGAGATTACTCGATATTTGCTTTTTGTCACTATGCGAGTATTCTATATTAGAGAAATAACTTTTTGATTCAAGATGTAACTCTACAGATATCCATTAGCGGTTATTTTGCTAATATTTCAGCTTTCTTTCTAATTTTTCTTCTCTTTGGATATGGGGTATTCTTATACAAATACTATATTTAATGTGATTAGTTAATGTTTTAAATATTTAATTGTTCTGTATTATTCGCAATTACTGATTTTGTTCATTTGAAATCACCTCTATGCTTCTGCACTTTATAGCCCCTTCAAATCTTCTTCCATACTGTACTGTGCAACTTAATTGGGATACGCTATTTTATTGTAGATGTACTTGAAACCATTTCAAACCGATTTTATCTGCTTAGACTGTGTGTGAGCCACCACAAAACGGAATTATCTGCTTAGAGTAGGTGTAACTGATCGAGCTAACTGGTTTTAGTGTAGAAGAACGTACCTGTTCTTCAGTCGTGAGCCTTTGAATGAGACAGTTAGTTGTTAATTTACCCTCTCTTTTTTTTTGCGTGTTTAAAAATGAATATAATTCCAAAACCACGTGCTAAAATTGTAGCTTCTATGACAGTTAGAGGAATAGCTTCTGCAGTTACTGTTGACAAATCAAGTGTTTCAAGAATCCTAACTTCATTCATAGAATGTGGATGAACCTTTTCAAAAAGAAAAGGAAGATGTGGGAGTAAGCGGAAAACTACGGCGAAAAATGTTAATTTAATGACATCTTAATTTAATGTTAATTTATTGACATCTGGTTTTGATGTGAGTAGCTCATCTGTACGGCGTAGGCTTCTGGACGCTGGCCTAAGAGAAGGAGACCATCGAGAAAATAATTTTTAATTCCTAACACGAAGAAAAAACGTTTAACATGAGCAAAAAAGTACAAATCATAAACTGCCGACGACTGGAAGAATCCTAACTTCAGTGATGAATCTCATTTATTTTGTGCAAGGATAAGTTTCAAATGCTCTGAGATGAAGAGATTGTGAACTCTTGAGGTAGGACCAGACAATAAAGTATCCGTTGAAGCAAATATTTTGGGGTTTTTTCAGTACAAATACCACTGAAAGCTTGATTAGAGCATAATGAATTCCACTAAATACAGGAAATATTACGGTATAAGTTTGTTTCATTCCTAAAACTTTTAATGGTACATTTCAACTCCGTGGTTCCTTATCACAATTTAAAATTGGTAAAGACTTTCATGCTAGAAAATCAAATTAAAGTGCTCCATTTGCCAGGAAATTCATCAGAGCTTAATCACTTTCAGAACTTGCGGAATAATGTAAAGAGGCGTTTCGGTAAGATGAACTGTTCAGCCTAAAAACGTAGAATAAGCAATGTAATTCAAGAGTAGTTTCATGATACTGAACTCACGAACATGAATACTAATCTAGTGGAGTCAATGCCAAAACGTCTGAAAGAGATCATTTCTGCAAAGGGAGGACTTACGTCATACAAAATGCATCGTAAATCTATAGAATGAATAAAAACATAGATTTCTACGAGAAAAAAGTTATACTTTTGCACTTTGTCTCCTATTAAATTGCACAAGTAACATATGTATATTTCAGAAGAAACTTAGTTCAATTCGGTTAATTCTTTCAGAGAAAACAAAATAAATCTCAGAATTTTTAAAATTATGATATGTGTGAAAGAAAAAAAAGTTCATTATAATCCACTTGATTAATACTCTTTTATGTCTCCTCTCCGTAAAAATTTTTAATATATTTATTTATTAAAACTACAAAACATTATTTTCAAAGCTTAGAATTTGGTAGTTAAAATATATTTCATATTTTAAAAGGTTTAAGAAAATAACTAATTATTCGTCGATTTAATGTTTGTACATTTCATTCAAAAAGATTTTTCTTATAAAAAAGGAGTGTAAGCATTTATTTTAAAATGCATTTTAACTCAATTAAAATGAACTGTTTACTCCATATACAAAAAATAGATGTGTCATTTAATTTTAAGAGCTCCTTTTATAAAATAATACTACTAACAAGCAATTAAAACCATGAATAAAAATTTGATTTATTATGTTTTGAATGATTCATAAATTTAAGGCCTTCTCATCTTATATATTTAAGCTGAAGTTTCAACATTCATATCACCCTTCTGACGCTCACTCCCTTTTCTTTTATTTGGTGGTCAGAGTTTGGTTACTAGCCATAAATTAACTTTTGATAAAATTTTAATCTCGAGCTATGTCACGCAATGCAAATTTAACGTTTCAACGTTAGGTACTTTTGTTGCAATTTTAAAGCATGATAAGGTGCTTTATTTTTAAATGTGTATTTAATTCCAAAGTTTTATTAGACTTTAAACGTTTAGAAACTCTAACAGCTTATGTACCAAAAATAATCATAATTTTATTGCCTTATTTATTAAAAAGAATGACAAATGTTCACTTGAATATTAGTTATATTTATACAAGGTAATAAAATACCACCAAATCTATATACTATACATTAATATTCTACAATATATGTAATGATATTATATATTTAATATTTTATACCTTTAAGAAGCAAATATTATTATATCCTGTAATCAAAAATGACATTTAAATTTCTTCAAACTGAACATAAGCAACTCCAGAAAGAATTGAAAAATTTGCACAGATGAATCTTAAGATAGTCAAAAAGCGTTTAATTATGTTTATAGTAAATTCTTTATATGTAATTTTACATAATATCTTAATTATAAACATATCGTGAAAAAAATGCTTTCATCTAATTACTTTCTTATAACGGACACTTTATGCAATATGTATACTTGATTGAATCTTCTTAAAACTATGCAAAAAATTGTCACGTTTGTCATTATTTTGTGTTAAATTTTATACTTTCCTAGCAAAAATGCAGTATTAATTTATTTCTTCAATGATTTTTCTATTTTAGAGCCAAACAATATTTAAGTTTTTCTTCCTGTACTATAAATAGATCAAGTTTTTTTTATCATATGTGATACCCTAAAGCAACGAAGCAAAAGCTTTTGGTAATGATGAGTAAAATCAATTATTCTATTTCTGTTTTGTGCACCTTCCGTTCTTTAATATTTATGGATCTTACTCATGATAAGAACATAAATGATGTAAGTAAATGGCATTTCAAATTGCATTATATCTTCAACAACAACAATAATGGTTTCTAGCTAGAAATATTTTCATTCATACCATTTTTATGAACCATAAATGTTGTCTAGGGTTAAAATTACGTTTGTTTACTCGTTTTTCCGGAGCCTTTTCACGTTATTAGTATTGCTTCATGCCATAAATATTGTACAGTTCAATTTCTACCTTTTTTATTTTATTTCTTTGATATATTTCTTTAACTAATTTCTTTCTGTAAAAAAGTTAAAAAATTAGTTTCATTTAATGATACGCATTAAATTCGACAGATACTTCAAAAATAAATTTTAAACAAAATGAAAAGCTCTAGATAATTTCTCATTACGTGAGTTTGTAGTCCGAGTTTGCCTTCATTATAATGTTTTTGATAGCGATATTCTCCTAAATTTAAAATACATTTGATTTCTGTATAATTTAAGAAAAAAACTGAAATTGTATAATATAAAATTATATTTTCGAACATAAAGCACGAAAGGAATATTAGTCAAAGAAAAGTTTTAGTAATCAATGCTCTTGATTTGTAATACTAATATGAAATAGTAAGATTTTTGTAACATAACTACAGTGGGTAAATAAGAAACAGTATATATTGGTATTTTTATTCTTATTTTTGAAACAGTAACATTTCATAACAAACAAATATAAATTAAATCTTGTAAGATGCGAAGTTAATTGCAATGTTTTTATTGGCAACTCGTAGTGATTTTTACGAATCACACAAATATTTTATTATAGAGTTCAATATTTATTTTGATTACATTTAAATTTGTTATACTTGATTTTCCAAATGTGGCTTTCAGTATTAAATATGTTACAAGAAATTCCTTCTATTTTGAAATTTTCTTCTATAAAACTAAATGTTCAGTTGTTAATTGTAATTAAAACAATTTCTTAAAAACTTAAAGTTTTAGTTCATTTAATGTTAAAAAAAGATTTATAATACTTAATTTTGTGTTCAAAAATGAAAGAATTAGCTATATTAGAAATTTAAATATATTTAGAGGAAACTCTCATTACAAACATTAATTATAAAATAATATATTTATTTTATAACATTTCGAATCAGGAATATTTCAACAGAAACTAGAATAAACTGTAAGAAATACGAAATGAATCTTTTTTAATTAATGAAGTTCAGCAACTAAGAAAAAAGTTGAAATTATAACGAAGCGAAATTATAACTTCAAAAATACAAACATCTTTGAAAATACAAGAACAAAAAAAAATAATTGAATTGAGGAATTAAAGAAAATCACTTTAAATATACAAAACTAATTTTAAAAAGCAATTTAAGAAAAAGATTTACGTAAACATATGCGATTAAATATAAAAAAAAGATTGACCATCAAAACTTATCGCTTAACTGAAACGTTTGGAAAACATTTCCTGGCATTATTTGAAGAAATTATAATATACATATATTTGTACAGATTATAATTGTATAATGAAATTTATTGACTGTTTGATGAAAATACTCAATTTTGGAAAAAAGATAAAGTAAAAAATCTCCGGACAAAGTTTGTACAATTTTTTATAAAAATGTAATTTTGAAATAAATTTATTAAATAAGTAGATAAATAACGTAACCTGAAATGAAATTTACGTTATAAAAAATGTTTAAAAAGAATACAACGTAAGAAATATAAGAAAAACATTTTACAATGTGTAAACATACATTATAATACTTTTCCATATTTAACGATTGTTGCATTTAATCTAATTTCAAGCATCAAAATTATTGAAAAGTGTATCTAACTTTTACTATTTCTTGAAATGATAGACATAACAAAAATTATGAGCACTTGCGTTCGTTTCAATAAATAAATAGGGTTATGTCCATACTGATATTCTCTTGTTCTGTTGCACTTTCTTCCAGAATAAATCAATACCACAAATATAAATACAGTAATTATATTTATAGGAATTCTACAAAATATTTCAACATTATTATTCCAAAGTCTGGAATACCTCTTAATGGAAACGAGGGGAATTTTTTTAAATTGTTAGTAAAATATTCTCAGAATTGTTATTTTGACATTCGTTTGAATTCTTTTTTTCTGACTAAAATGCGTTTAAAAAGCGTTATTACAAGAATATATTATTTTTTAAGTACTGAGTATATCGGTAATGTTTAATTAACTTGCAATAGAAAACCGTATTGTTTTACATTGTAATGGAAAAAATTATTTATTTTTATTATAAAGTATAATATTGTGTTTTTTTTTATTCCTGATAAATATTAAGAAAAATACTTTTTTCTTATATAGTTTAAAACCGATTTCAATTATTAAATATTGTGAGTGTTTTCAGTAATTATGTATGTGATATATTTTCGTTATACGTATTATAGAGGTTAATTCCTATTTTAGTGTACTGCTTGTCGTGATTTTAGAAACCCCGCCAAAAAACCTTCAAACATTCTATATCATAGTCGTAACCAAAACAACAGAAAAAAAGATGGCGTAATATCCATAGATAAAAGAAAATATGAAAAAGTTGTGTTTTGAAGAAAACATGTTGTTCACACACACGCATACTTTCGCGATTCGACGAACCGTTGTTTCTTTCACTCGCAATAAATTCCACATGTCTGTTTTTACATTTTTTATTTCTCAACATTCGCAAAACGCCAGTCGCTCTTCATGCGACCATACTCTCTCGCAGCTTAACTAACACTGACTCGTTTTACATTTCGCCGTCAGAGGACTATTCACAATGAATGACATATCGAAATATACTGCCCGACTTGACATTGTAAACACACATACACAAAATGTAAAATTTCACAGTTCAATACACTGTATGTCTCCACATTAATAATGTACAAATGAAAAAAAAAAGGACAATATTCAAATATTACTCATTACAAGGTAACAAACAAATTCTTGTAATTGGGCTTTTAAATTCGCCAAATGAAGTCATGACTATTACCACTCTAACCCTATTATCTTTTCCACGTATGATATCGACTATTTTACCTAGTGCCCATTTGCAAGGAGGCAAATTATCTTCCTTAAGAACAACTATATTTCCTATTTTGACCTCTTTCTTTTGAAATTTCCACTTAGTTCTTTGCTGCCTGTTGTTTAAATAGTCAAGGCTCCTTTTTTTCCAGATTAACTCAGCATACCTAGCGATTTTTTTGCCATAATTGAAGCCTATTTTCCTTTAAACTAGCTAAGTCAGGCTCAACAATTGAATTAAGCTGTCTATCAATAAGGAAATGAGCAGGAGTAAGAACTTCCACTTCATTCGTGTCTTCCGACAAAGAGGTCTTGAATTGAGCATTCCTTCAATTTGAATAATAACAGTTAAGAATTCTTCATAAGATAGTTTTAAATTTCAAATAATTCGATTTAAGTGAAATTTAAAATATTTTACTCCGGCCTCCCAAAGTCCACCGAAATGTGGTGCACGGGGAGGAATAAAGTGCCCACTCACTCCTTCACTAATTAGAAAATTTGAAAATTGCTCATCTCGTTCTTTAATTAACTTTATAAATCTACTTAACTCTTTATTTGCTCCAACAAAGTTTTTTCCATTATTCGAATAAATTCTGCCTGCTTTACCTCTTCTGGCAAAAAATCACTTCAGCGTAGCAATAAATGCATTCTAGTTAAATCACTTACAATTTCAAGATGTATCGCTTTCGCAACAAAACAAATGAAAATGCATACATAAATTTAGTTCAAAGTATGTTTACGCTGATATTTACACTTTATAAAATATGGGCCACAAAAGTATACCCCACTAACATTAAATGGAAAATTTTTACTCACTCTATCTTCAGGAAGATTTCCCATTAACTGAGTATGAGATCTTGGGTTAACTTTAAAGCAAATAACACATGAATTCACAATTTGTCTACACAATGATCTTCCTTGTATTACCCAAAATTTCTGCCAAATTTGGTAAGACAATTGCTGTGGGCCTGCATGTAAAAATTTTTCATGAAGACAGTTTACTATTAAATTAGACAATTTATGGGCCTTAGGAAGCAATATTGGAAACTTTCTGCCAAATGGCATATTACTATATGTTAATCGACCACCAACTCTAATAATACCAGCAGAATCAATGAAAGGATAAAAATTCTTTACCTGATTGTCAGCATTTACTTCACCTGTAGCTTTTAGATCATTAAACTCCTTAGAAAATTCACTTGTTTGAACAAATCTTACCAATATTTGCTCAGCAGAAGCAATTTCTGTTCCAATCAGATTCCCAGAACGTTTCTCATTACCAGGTTTACAATTATGCACAAACCTGAGAATAAAACTCAAGTTACGCAATATTTTAAAATACTTATTACTACTTAATATTTTAAAATACTTATT
>BMAW01040781.1:422554-448852 GCA_019974015.1 Nephila pilipes
TTACACTACAGGGCTTAAGAGGTATCAAAACTCAAACCTGTGTCTCGGAAGAAACATCGACAGTTATGAGCATAAGACCAGGATCACGCAACTATTGCTGATGCTAAGCAGTACGGGATATAAGTCTTGAATAAATATCCTAAATGTATCCCAGTATATATATATAATATGGACTTAAACTATTTTCTCACTGGACTACAATAAAATCTAGCTGTTTAAGAAAAAGCAGTTCTTTCCATACTTCACTGGCATATTTTCCTTGGCATTGTTAAAAAATAGCATCTTGCAGAACTTCTGAATATTTTCATAGATTTTTAACTATTAAAATATAAATGTCCCCTCAAAATAGCAGTTTTATTAAAATCATCAAAACGTTTTTAAATTTGTATAATTTTCTACATGTGAATGAGTATCTTCCAAGTTCTCAATCCTTATCAGCCTGGATAAAAATAGAAATTTTGTATGTTTTGATTATCAAAAATCTAGATTTATTGGCAGTTAGTAATCCATAAATATGAAGCATTATAACATTAAAAATTATCAGTCTAAATAACTATTTATCAGTAACTTTGCTGTGCAATATTTGAAAGTATTCTACATTTTCATCTTTGACTTCTTTTAATATCCTATCTAGAATAATTGTAATATTTTTTTCAATGTAAACATCTGAGGATTCGAGAAAAAATACAATAGTTTTGTATTCCAAATGTAATAACTTTTCGTATCGCAAAATGAGATAGTTTCCTTATAACCTTTATAAAACATGTCACTTGACTATATTGTTAGAGAAAAGATGAAACCATAATGATAGCGCAAGAAATTTAATCTTGTAGTGGTATTTGACAAATCTAACAACTGATTCACTATCCTAGAGAAAGTATTAAGTACATGAAATTTTAATCCTCTCTTTCAACAGAGCTAACCCTTTTTGATATTGAAAAAAAAACTACTTGCTTACCATGTTCAATATAAAAAGAAATTTACGTATTTTTACTTACGTAATATTTTTTTATTTATTTTTCCAAAAAAAAAGCTCTATTAAAAGTGAACACAAAAATGCACAAGTACACCTCACTTCTGAAAACTTAAGTCATACAGCTGTAACCTAATTGAATCATTCGAAGAAGTGGAAAATTAGCCCACATCATCAAAGTTTCTTTTTTTTTTTTTAAAAATAGAAAGGTGTAAAAATGATTAAAAGAACGAAAAATAAATAAGCGTATAGAATATTTATAATTTTACTTAGCTCAATGAATGGATGTATTGATAATAAATTGAGAAATTAAATTTAATAGTTTTAAGTAGTATAATAGTACTTGAACTGGTCAATACATAAAGTTTCATAGCAGTTATATCTCATATTAATAAAATAAATATTTTCTTTTTTTTGTGATAAATGAACGATACAACATTTTCGAAGTTTCCGTAGTGAAGTTGCCTCAATAAGTATTCCAAAATTTTGGGCAATCAGTCTTGATGACACTGATGGACACGGTGTAATATTTTGTGTTGTTGGTATTTTGATTTTTGATTTATTTTGTTCAAATGTGCTTTCTTCTAATTTTTGCATGAAAACGTAACATACACTATATTTATGAATATTTTTGGAAATAGTTTGGCTGTTCAAAAAAGGATCACATCAAAGCAATACAAAATATTTTTGTAAAACTTCTGAAATCATCGCATAATGTGGAAATTGCAAAAAAATTGATATCCTCCATCAGCTCTACTTATAATTTTATTGTAATCTAATACAACTATTGTCTTTATAATGTTTTATTTAATTTTGCATGTATTTTCAACAACATTTCAACTTCTGCTTCTCTTCTTTTTATTTTTTGGCCGAAATATTTTTACAATAGTATTAGAATATTTTTCAGAATATTTTGCACAATTTCTTAATTCGAAGATAGTACATCAAATTTTACTTGAAAACATTTCTTAATCTGAATAGAGAGCATCTTCGTTGTTTTCTTCCAATGAAAAAAATGCTAAGCAATCTATCAGAAGTAATCAGTTTTAGATCATATAATAATTGTCACGTTTCCTGCCTACAGAAGACGAAAAAGTAAGATTTTCAAGATCGTGGGATAACGAAACCTGTTATGACGAGTTAGTAATGTCCGAACATAAATTAATGACACTGCATCGAACACTATGCCAAAGAAATCCGAATTTGTGGAAAAAAAAAATTGCAATGAATGCGTCTCGAAGAATCAGTAATGTGCATTTGGCTGCAGAGATTGGACCGTGTTAGTCCTCACAATGTCCAAAGCTCTTTTGGAAACTAGAATTATTTTCTGAAAAAAAGCAACATACGTATGGTTTTGAGAGTAGTTTGTACATTATTCTCGAGTTCAATAGAAAATATAGAATCTGCAAATTCCATATTTATATTATTTCTCGGTTATTTTCTGGTGGTTCAGAAAATCTCTGACAATTTATACTATTTCCAAAATCAGAGCGAGGGGAAAACATTTTAATTCCTCAGCATATTTTTTTCAAATTCTAATATGGATTACAACAATTACTTGCATTTGAAGTTGAACTGACTGCATGTCCTGGATTTTTTCTCATTTTCACTACAACGGAATATAAACTTCTACAACTTCAAAGAAAGTAAGTAATTATTTTTAATCCCTATAAAACTTGAGTAAGTCGTATCTGTTTATAACTACATATTAAAGTTAAAGTGCTGTTACTGATTATTCTGCTGATATTAAGCTACATATTTTTTTTAATTTACTTCATATATAGGTTTTCACAAAATAGAGCATTTTTAATTATTTTCTAAGACTAAATATTTATTAAAGTATCTTTCTAAAAGTGAGATCACCATATTTAGTTATATTTTTGTTAATTCGAACGTAATTAAAATGTACTTTATACCTACATTTAATATACACAATTTCATTTTTATTTAAGCCATGTAATTTTAATATCAGACAATATAAATACATTGAACAGTTTATAATCTAAATATATTAAATTAAACGCAGTTTGGAAATAATGGAATTTATGTTAGCCTTTTTAAAGAGAAAATATAAATTTAATGTACTTTATGTTTAAAACAGAAATTATTAAAGCAAGAGAAATGTATAAATATGATATATATTGAAATTGATTAAAATCAGGAATCAGGAGAAGTCTGATAATTTTTAAATATATGGATTAATTTACATGATGAGATAAATTAGGATAACTTATGATATGAGTTAAATATTTAAAAAAAATTGAAGAAACTCATAAATTCGATAAATATTAGAACACCAATTTTTTAAGAGTTTCGTTAAAACATTTTGGGGTCAAAGCTAAGAAATGCATATTAAAAATTTTAATACTGAATTTTGAAGGTAATAATATCTAGCAGCATTAAGGGAACACTGTGCAAAAAACGTCTTATTGTCCATGTTTTGAGATAGGATCAAAATTATTTTAAAGACATGAAAAGTATGTGATGCTAAAAATTTAACATTTACACATAATAGTTTAAAGTAATAAAAAACAAACATATATATTTTAACATATACGATTAGAAATATCTTTCTTAAATTTTTTTATTTATTAAATACCAAGTTTCAAAAGAAGTGTAGCAATTTTGTTTGCTTAAAATCTGATTTATTATCTAAAATATTAAAAAGTATTCTTGAAATATTTACTTATTTCGAGTTTATACAAATTTGTGGCTTGATCATTTACTTGTTTAAAGCATTAGGAAATAGTTTCTAATATATCAGGATGTATATTAACTATA
Organism: Nephila pilipes; assembly: GCA_019974015.1. Lineage (NCBI taxonomy): Eukaryota > Metazoa > Arthropoda > Arachnida > Araneae > Nephilidae > Nephila > Nephila pilipes. The sequence goes on from BMAW01040781.1 coordinate 426,309, forward strand.
TAAATATTCTCAACTGGAAATATTAAAAATGTTGTTTATTGATTATTAATTAACTACAATACATACTTTTTCCTTACAATTTTTTTTCGATTTCGAATAGCATTTAGCGTTACTTTGATTTAAAAAAGGATTTCACTTTCATCGGGAAATTTAAAAATATTCTTCGTTTACTTTACGTCAACCTAGAAACTTACAAATATTCTTTGTTTTGCATCCCTCTGCAAATAAATATTCTTCGTTTAACAGCACTTTGAATAAATTTGTGGAATACTATTAAAAACATAAATTTTCATATTTCACGTGTAAGTGCTTGCAATTTTGTTTAAAATTTTTCGCTTACATATACTTTTTAAACATATATTTTCTACTTAAAAATGATACTATAACCATGGAGTAAGTTTCTTCAGAATTTAAGCTTCTTAATGTTTCATACATAGTAACTAATTTTATCATATTATCTCGAGTTTAATGTTTCGTATGCCTGCACAGAAAATGTGTTGCATCATCTATAATTTTAACATTAATTAAAGTGAATTTAATTTAATTTGAAATGTTAAATACTTTTCATTTCAAAGTAAATGCATGCATTATATGTAGTATTAAATAAGTAAGCTTTATTATTCAAAGAATGCGAAAGAAAAGATAAATTTTTTTCCGTTCAGGCTATCCAAAAATTTGAGAATTTGTTAAGCAAAATGTCCTATCTATTGGAAAAATTCATACCAGGCTTATTGGTAAACGAATATCTTGGAGGAGCGGGAATTCAATTACAAAAAAAAACCTTGACATATTTAAAGTGCTTCAGCTCCGCAATATGGCTGGATTTTACTGGCATCAGGGCTCGAACCCATGACTCGAGGAAAACACTGCCGACCGCAAGTCGTTAAACATGACTACTAGGCTACCAAGGCCTCATTTTAAACCAATGTCAAATATGATAAGAACAATTTCTGTTTAATACTCTCCTAATTTCAACACGGCGTAAATTAGGAAAATGGTTGCCCTATTCCATTTAATTTTGGTGAAAGCCTGTATTATTCCATATGACTTGTATTTGGGTCTAGGCTCTTACCTCCAATCCGACATACGGGTAAATATTATCGGTAATGAAACTCCCTTTATTGACCATTAAATTTCTACAACCCAATGCAAAAAGAAATAAAAGTTAATAGATTAATTTAAATAACTATTTTGTTTTTCTATTTGTAACATTACATTTATTAGTCATGCTGTACACATAATTAAATTAAACTTTAAATTTAAGATATTAGTGCTTCATTTAACAAAGTAATTATGTTTCTTGAAATAATGTTACACTTTTAATCTAAACATACTTTTAAGGATCCCACTTTCGAAATGAAACTAAAAAAATAAATCTTAACTCTATATAATTTTTTTGAGAATTGATAAATCATACTGCAATTCAGGTTACTAGTATAATCTAATATATTTCACTTTTACTAAATTAAAAATTGATTTTAAATAATTTAAATAGGAGGTATACATGTTTTTATACTTTAGGTTTTGAAGAAAGTAAACACAATAATTTGCTATAAATTAAAGGAAAGAAAACATTTATACGGAAAAAAATTTCAAAAATAATTATACAATTCAAAATGATTTTTCAAATATATTCGTCATTTCTAGAAGGAAAGTCACTAACGATTATAATGCAAAATTTAATATTTAACAAGTTTTTATGGCTCATAAGAAAGCAAGTAAAATATTTGAAATATATTGATATTTTAATGAATGTTTAATACCTAACATATATCAAAATATGACAGGAATCTGTTGAGTTACACTTACAACTCTTACACCTCTTCATTATATTTCAATTCCAAAATTTTCAGGTTTCCCATTTCTTGCTCAAAATTGATATCTCAATAAATGTCTTACTTTCAAGAACTAAACCAAATTCCCACATGCAAGAAACGTTCCTTTTTTGTTACATAATTACTAATTAGTTAATGTTCCAGTTAAAATTTTGAAGTTTTGTGAACCAAAAATCATTTTCCCATGGTTCACCCCCTCTTTTTCTTTTCTTTTCTTTGAGGTGCTATATGTAATAACACTACCCATGCCCACGGGCATCGTATACTAGAAAGGGAAGTAAACAATCAATGGATAATGCTCTTTTTTCTGTTTTGCACGTCTTAGATCATCTCTTGGGACACCCCACATGGAATGGAAGCTAACAGATTTCATTCTTCGACTCTGCCGTTCTTCGTTTTCGACCAGTTTTCTTTCACTTCTTGTTTTCTTGTTTTGTTTTTTTTTCTTTTTACTTTTTATACTACCAGAGAACAGATATATTCTTTCCTATTCTTAGATCTTCCCAAGGCTACAATTTCTGTCGACTTGCCCAACCTCAAGGTTTGGGTCATTGCGTTGTGGTACTTGGGATCCCGATATTTTGTGTTTATCTCGGAGTTAGTTCGAAGAGCGTATTGCATCAACCATCCCTTGTCTTTTCCCTTTAAAAAAGGAGAAATAATTGCATGATGTTCCAACAATATTAATACACACAAATAAAGCTATCTGGTGGTTATTTTACCTTTAACCTGATCATTTCGAAGAAAAGTTATTGTCATGACGGACTTTATTTTTGTATTGTGTTTCAAACACAGGCATTTTACCAAGAACTAATTCCTGGAATGTTCATATTGGTTATTGTCGAACTGACATGTTGAATAAATAAATACGAATTATAGTAGTGAATGAAATTTTAGGAGATAGTAGTACTGAGACACAAGTAATTATTGTACTGTGTTTTGAATGTATATCACATAATATCTTAAAAAAAGATATTTCGCATATATATGTCTTTTACATTGTTGCTGTAAAGTTATATACTCACCATTAAGGTAAACAATTGTAATGTCATAATACACTAATCTATGATTTTTCATTTACTGCACAATGTGTCTCTTAAAAATAAAGTTAAAACTTGAAATAACTGCAGAAATATTTAAGACTTTTATTATCCTATCCATATTTAAAAGCAGAAATATAATTGTATTGAATAGGAAAAGTTTTTTATGGTTCATTAAAGATTTGATTTGGTATAATCTTAGGGAATTAATGTTACAAAACATTCTAATTACATTTAATTATATCCATGTACTAGATTTGTTCATCAAGGTCATGTATTTTGATGCAAATAATGAAATAAGAATCATCTTTCATCATCCTCATTAGAATGTTTTGTTAAAATGATCTGTATAGCTCAAATGTCATTTGAAATACACTCACAGTTATTTAATAAAATGACATATAAAGAAACAGCTATCAAACTTTAAGAAGAGAAGATACACAGCTGAAAGTTTGATGTTAAATTCACAATGCGTTAGCTTTTTTTGTAAAAACCAAAGGTAACTAATGATACAATAAAATACTTAAGCATAATATAAAACTTCTTATGTTATAACAAAATAAAATATTAATATATAAATAAATACTTTCACGCTTCACCTGAAAGAAATTAATAATGTTCTATCTGATATAAAAGTAAATTAAAATTAAATATATTTTATAAAATGCTATTAATTTATTGGAATTTACCGAATTAATTAAATAAATTTTAATAAATAATATGCTTAGAGTATTATGTGTGCATGGTTTTACCTTGAAAGTTTATTTTAAACATTTATGTCAGTTTATGCTTTACAGTTTAAAAAGCTATTTGAAAGCAACATAAAACACCGTATAAATAAAATGAGCTTAATATTTCTTTTTGTCCGTATGAATATCATAGTAACAGATTTTATATCGAGGATTAAAAATCTTGGTAGCTTTCTAAAACAATCGCATCCATATCGAAGAAATATAGAGTACTCTGTTCTAGAAGATGAAAGGTGAGTTACTTAGCTTGTCACCGCAGTGCAAATTAATGTCCTAAATTTCAAAATAAGTCTATAGGTTTGTGGGACAATACCCTTGGACTTTAGCTGAATATTGTGTTACAATTTGCCTTTTCTTTCTGCCTTGATTTTTCTCTACAAAACGAACATTTTTATATATTTTTTTTTTATTAAATAAGATTTTAAAAATTAAATGTTCGAGAAACACTAGATTAATTTTTATATATCTGTTATTTTGTTATATTTCATTTGCATTAATTTGATGAAACATGTAAGGATAATAGATGGATTGTTGACTGATATTTTCTCAAAATAATTAGTGTGTTCTTGGAATTCAAAGAATGTTACATTTTAAGTATTTGACATATAATTTGATTCATATATCAGAGCTAAATTTTGCTAAAATTGCCAAATACAAAACATAGAATATTTTTCATGAAAATTTTGCATTTGCTTAGTGTTGTTTGATATTGCGAGGTATTTTCTGGAAAGAAAGATAAGTATTAATTATTCGTAAATCTAAAACAAATAATTCGGTTATCGTCCCCAAATTAAATTAATTAACATATAACTCTCTTTTAATTTGCTTGTGTTAATGAGATATATACATATTGAGATTAGATGGATAAAGTAGTAATACAGGAAGTTACATCCCTACGCAATTAATTCATTTATGTATTCTTCAAATTACGGAAGCAATAATTGCATAAATCATATTCTCAAGATCCTGATCCCTATATTCTTAATATCCTGATCTTTATTATAAGTATCTTAATTATGCATAGAATTATGAACAAAAATATTTACTCTCATTGTGGTTTCAGTCAATATCCATCAATAAAAAATATACCAAGTTTTGGTAATAAGGATACATTAAATACAAAAATTAATTATAAAATTTCAGAAGGAATTCATCAAAAGTTTTCTTATAAAAATTTTTATTAAAAAGTTTTATATCTCTTATAGCTAAATTTGCTGAAAGTTATCTTTAATTTTAATAATCATTTCATTTGGAACTCATTTAAGTACATGCTTTCAATGATGAAAAGAAATAAAGACTGTGAAAGTCATTAATTTTTCTATTTAATTTTTATCGTAGATCATATATAGCACTCAAACTGAAACTATTCTTTGTAACAAAATAAGCTCATGATAAATAACAGAAGTCTTAAATTCTCTTTCATTCGATCTCTCCTTATGTAATACTGAAAGGACAAATAAAATCGATAAACGAGGGGTTACCTTAAATTTTGAATTATTATATAAGAAACAATTAAAATAATTGTATAAGTTTATTCTGCATGTTAATTGATTTTTATGCATATAATTCTGAAATTTACAACTATTAATGTTGATTTTCTTGGTTTCAGAAAGCCTAGGTTGAAGTAACCTAAAATATGCAGAAAACAGAGGTCAAATTGCTGACTTCAACAACGATAAAGTTCAAAAGGTCAAGAAACGTTGGGAATAATGTATAATTGTAAGTGGTAACTACGTAGAAAGAGGGAGAAAAGTCTTAAGAATTATCAGTATAAAAATTTAGTTTCTAGCTAGAAGTTTTTTAATAATAATTAAAACTTTACTATGCCCCGAACTAATAATTAAAGACTTATGGTACTGAGGGTTACTTCAATCTACAGTTTCCAGAAACCCAAAAGCAGCATGAATAATAGTAATTTATAACATTATATACATAAGGATTAATTAGCATGTTGGGTAAATTTATCCAGATATTTTCATTATACCTTTATAATAATTAAGATTTAATGATACACCCTATTGGGAATAAATATTACTACACGGTATAGTGTGCACGATTACAAATTAAGGTATTAGCTCAAATCTTGTCTTTATTAGTGAATTTCTGATTCAAAATATGTAATTTGTTATCAATAAATCTCAATTTAGTTCTAGTGGAATATTAATATACATTTGAAACAAACTAATAACTAAATTAATAAACAGAATATTATAGATGTATATGTTCCCAAGCTCGAGAATATTCAAGACACGTAATCGTAGTTTAAACGTATTTAAAATGATAAAATACTAACTTGACTAGCAATTGATTTCCAAATTGTCAACAATATTTCTTAAAAATTGTGTCACAACATTTTGATTGTTTCTTAAGCATTTTAAAACGTTATGAATTTGAAAAGAACAACTTTAAAGTGTACTGTGTATTTATAATTATAATTATATGAAAAAGAACGAGAAAATTTTCCGCACACAATATCTTACAGTCAAAAAATTCTGCTTAAAATGTATGTATATATAAATATATAAAACATATAATGTAAATGTATTAAGTTTAGAAATTACATAACTGTTGCTTTTAAATGTCTTATTAATATTCATGATATTTGGTGTATTCATTTCTTAGATAATTCTTAAAATCAATTAATTAACAGCAGTGTAATACGAATATTCGTGAATGTTTTAATTGATAATCATTTAACTCTAGATAAAACAGTTATTTTAAATTCCTTAAGCAAGAAATATTTTTAAGCAATATCAATCAGCAAAATAATAATAACAAAGTATCTTATGCATTGTTTCGAGAAACACTCAAGTGTTTTGTAGTTTTTCACATACATATAAACTGTTGCATATCACAAAAATATCAAGTATAATGAAAATAATTATGCAATGTTATGTCAATTAAAACTGATAAAATTAATTATGCATAATACAAATGCTTTAAAATATAATTTATCTTCTGTTTAGAGATGATCTGCATAATGTATTAGGTGTCATACTGAGAAAGCAGTTTTTGCTTACTATCGGTTTTTTTTTTAAAAAAAAAATTAAAATGAATCCTAATAGCTTGCACTGAGTAACTTTTCATCAATAATTGATTTTTGTGTGTTCACGACTACAAACATGAAAAGCATTGTTGATAATAAACATTAAGGAAAAAGATTTATTGTCTTAGGAAAAGTGTAAAAAAAGCAGTCTTATGTAAACAACATTGTTTTCAAAGATAGCAAACAGAAAGGCAGTAGCTAATTACCCAATATTTTACTATGATTACAGTAATTTTTCAAATAAATCTGAGATAAGTGACGCTTTTTCCTATTTTTTACTGAAACAGCTTATGCTAAGATAGAAAAAAAAATTAGCTTCAGGAACAAAAAGATTTTTTGTTGTATTGATTACTTTTTTATATATTTTCGAGCAATTTTTATCACATTTTCAAAACGCACTGTTAGCTTGTTTTAAAGTAATGTTTACCTAAGAATAAGTATAATTTTAAGATATTAATCAAGTTTTCATTTAAAGATGGATTAAAAGATATAAAAATAAAATTTCAAATATAAAATAATATTTAACTTATTAAAGAATGAGACACTAACCTAAGATATTTGGATAATTGCAGATACACTATATACCATACAGTTTCTTACTTAAGTATCAGATCAAAAGAAGTATTAACTCCTCAAGCCTTTATAAATTATGCATTATTTAACTCTAAAAAATTATTTTTATACTTTTAGTCCATTTTTAAGTAAAAGCTTTAATTTTTTTTACTTAAATTTATTTAATTATTTTTATTCTGAAAAATTAATATTAAAAAGCAAATATCTTAGCTATACATTGTGCAAAATTTCTCTAAATTTATCATTGTTAGTGCAAAATTTCCCTAATTACTTAAACTAGATTCAAAATTGTGAGCCCATTTTGTAACTTCTATGCACGTCGATAACAAATAATCAATTATTTACATGCTGTGGATTTTTCAATTCGCACCCTTTCTGAAAACATCTTTTTGGTTATTTATTTTATATTTTTGTCAAACAAATGTTAGTTATTCTTATTTTAATAAATTAATTTGCTTTTTTTATGTAACTGTTTTTGAGAATGTGATGTGTTAAAAAATGTCTCAATTTGAAATTCAACAGTTCGTATTCTGACTTGTAGTTAGATAAATTATTTTCTGATTCACTATCTTATAGTTGTAAATTCTAGTTGTAGGAGTGCCTTTTTGCTAAGCTAATTGCATTTAAATTACTTTAGATAATTCGTCAAACTGATCTTTATTCATAATATCCTTAGAATCGGCATTTGTTTAATGCATTTCCTGTATCAAACCATTACTAGCCAATACTACCTATGGCTGTACTTATGCATATTCTGCATTAAGCAAATACAAAGTATAGCTATGTACAGCTATAAAAATCCATACTTCTAGGTATAGTTGTAGTTTTCTGGTTGGCTAATTTATTTATTTCGTCAAATTGGTCAAGTTATTCATAAAATCATAAGATTTGGTTGTAGCTTAATGCAACATTTTCAACAATTGGAAATATTCGTATGTATGGCTCCTCACCGCTGGTATACTTTATTACTTGTAATAATATTTTATATTAATAATGATAGTGACCTGGAGAAATTCAATTTCAATAAGCTGTGTTTTGTTCTTACAATTCATTTGAATCATTTTGAAATAACCACGTTAAGCTATTAATTTTTTAACGTAATCAGTTTGAGTTTATTTATAAGTTCTATTTATAACACAGAAACATATTAAGAATCATATATTGAAGAATGTTTCCCATAGACATGTATACTGAGGATGGTGTGAACAGAATCTATTGACTGTATCATTCTTTTAGAAAAATCAGCAAATATACATTTTAATTGGTTTACATCAAGCTATGCTCTCATGAATTATGATGCTCAAAAATTGTTACTTTTAAGGTATATTATTCTTTCAAAATATATAAATCTCTCGTATCAAACCATAACAAAGTATTGATTTTAAATCCATCGATAAACTAACTATAATTTACTCAATATAATTATTAATGAACAGGTTTGTTCAAGTTGATTTATTTATTTAATTAATTAATAGAGATTGTAGTTAAATAAAAGATTGAGGAATATTTACATTCTTACAAAATGAGACATTTTATACTGAAAATAAATACTGAAAGATGCATTAACTATTGAAATGAATTCGAAAGTATTCGAATTCGAACATTTTCGATGATTGCATATGAAATAATGATACTGACGCTGCTACAGAGCAAGTACGCATACTTCAAACTGCAGTAATCGACAGTTGAGCAGCGTTTAACCTTAACTTTCTAATGGAATGCCTCTCACGTCTTTAAGCAAATCCATACAGCCGTAACTTTGTTCGCATTCGAGTTATGTTTTTGCTTAGTCGATAAAATGATAAGTGAGCAACTGAATTGCTGTGTAATTTCACATAAATCTTGGAAAATGTTTACTGAAAATCATAAGTAATGAATACTTATCGCGTGCTCGTGTTTTTGAGCAGTTTAAGCGTTTTTCAGATGTCCGAAAAGACGTTGAAGATGATTCACACCCCGGTCACCTATTCACATCAAAGATGAATAAAAAAAATTGAAAATAATCAATAATCTGGCGCTATCTGACCATCGGTTAAGTATTTGTGCAATTGCGGAGACTACAAGAATTGACAGGGAATCCGTACATCAAGTTTCACATAACACTTTAAACATACACAAAGTGTGTGCGAAAATGAGGCCAAAAATTCTCACGTTTGCTCAACAAAAAAGCTTGCAAAACGGTTTGTACTGACACGTTGAATGTGAGTGAAAATAACCCAAACTTATTGGAAAGGACAAAAACTTATGACTAATCGAGGGTTTTTACGAAACCAAGTGGCAATCCATGCACTAGAAGAGCCCATCTCCAAAGAGAGCCAAAAAAGCTCGAATGAGCAAGAGAAAATTCACAGTAATGAGTTTTTTCTCCTATATTCATGGGAATGTGTATTTTCCCTGGGTTCCTGAAGGCTAAATTCTTAATTAACATTATTTTCTTTACGTTCTCTCTGAAATTAATGAAAGAATAAGGATAAAATGCCCCAAATAGCAGAAGGAAAAGTCATTCTTCATTGCAGACCAAGTAGTTCCTATACAAGTACAAAATTCCAGTTTTAGACCATTGGCCTTATTCGCCAGATCGTGCGCCATGAAATTTCTTTCTCTTTATTAAATTTAATTCTATATTAAAAGGAACAATATTTGAGTCCATTGAAAATTTGAAAGAGAAAGCGGCACGTGTTCTTCTGAACTAACTGAAGACTTCCAGTCTTGTTTCGAACAATGAAAGATTCGCGAGGAGTATTGAAGGGATAGAGCAGAGTTGTATATTGAAGGTGATCGTAAGTAAATATGTATTAGGTTAATATAAAAAATGTTACATTGTTTGTCTCGTTATTTACTAACCCCAACTTGTACATACATTCGGTCCTTCTTCAAATACAGATATATACGTTCTCTCTTTCTTTTCAGTTCTCAAAATAATACAAGGTGCACACAATTATGTGCCTCAATCTGTTAAAGATGTAACTTGTAACAAAGATTACTATGAATATATTAATTACTGGCCCCCGAATGTGGTAACACTGTAATTTAGTGCTACCTTCCAAGTACTATTAAACGGTAGCCAGATGATGCCACATGTTCTTTTTGGTTAGAAGTTCAAGCATGATGAAAGAGGCAAAGTGCAAGCACGGTGAAAGGCGAGAGATTTCTTAGTAGAATGATGATGTATGTTCATGAATGTGTGTTTTATATATGTTTTGTATCCTGTTTTGAGTTGTGGAACGTGTCAAGTATTAAATAATATTTGTTCCTGAAACCATTCCGGATGTTCATAATTTGTCCTGAAATAATAACAACATTGGAAGGATACAAATTATAATTTCTTCGTTACCAAACTTTTAATTTATATGGCTTCATATTTAATGTTATATCGAAATAAATTAATTTTATTTACAAATTTTATATGAAAGTATCTTACATACAGATATATTTTAATATAAATAATAAAATAAAAGAGTTGTAAAATTTAATGAAAATGTAGAAATTACATCAAAATTAAATATGACTCAACCTTTTTCCCAACATTTTAACAAATCATATTTCCATACTGCATCAAAATCTTTTACAGCAGAAACAATTTTATAAGGATCGATTTTAGATTTAAGTCCTTTGTTTATTTTATGATACAACATTTTCATTATACTTCAGCACAAAACAGTATATGAAATTTATTCCTAAAAATATAAGGCAAAAGTTAAAAAGATATAGAAAATAAATGTGCCCAATTACCCAAAATGTAAGTTTGAAATATATTCTTTCATGTATTATATACTATCTTTTCATAATATGAACAAACTTACAAATCATTTTTTCCCCTTAGTCGAAAAAACAAACTAAAAACTAGCGAAATGTAATAGAAGAAAAACGCAGTTCCTAGCAATGACCATTTGGGGTCCCTTGTGTCCTTTTCTGTAGATGTCGAATCAGGTCAAGCGGTCTAAATTTCTGGGTATCAGCTTCGTAATGATTTCGAGTCACGATAATATGATGACACAGCATACATAGACTGGAAATTGGAAGTCGACATTACAGATAAAGTTGGGAAACCACGATATGCCGTGATCCAGGATCGAGGAATATCACGTTAGATCGAATAACAAACGGCAATGGACCTAAGCTTTTTAAAAGAGCATGTAGAAAAATTTAGGCTATGAATTACTGGTAATGAATAGCATTCACAATAAAAGAGCAAGTGATTAAAAACGATGATGAAGTTTATACTGTTTAAACAAACATTTAAAAACTTTCATTTCTAAAAGTTTTCATAATTGTATTGATAAACGGGTTCATAAAAACCTTGTTTACCAGTAGAAAATTTTAATTCGTACATCATTGAACTATGAAACGCCCAATGTTAGCCAATTTCATTGCCTTATTTGAGAGGAATCTTATCTTCTACAATCTATTTTATTGTTCATGTTATATGAGCTCACGGCCTTATTTATCCATTACTTTTCATCTTCTTTATCTCATCTAACATTCCTTTAACAGTTTTAAAATTAAATAAAATTTTACTACATACCTCTTATCAATATTTAAATATATCTTCGATTTATTTATTTATTATCAGGATCTATGAAAGGTGTGATGAGCTGAAAAATCTAAGAGAAAGCAATTTCTTCCGAATGTGTAGAGTTACGTGGACCTTTATAATTAGAAAATTAATATTTTTTTAAAAGATAGTCGGTAAAGAAAGAGATTTGAGTTAAAATATTAAAAAAAAAACAATACAACCATTCACTATTTGAAATTGGCAAAACTTAATTAAAAATTTGAAATTTTTAAAGAAGCAAATCAATTGCGTACCAACAGATGTTGTTAATTTATTTAGCATTTAACAGAAAATGTTCAATATCACATGATTCTAACGTCCTTTTGAAAGGAATCTTGATTGCTTCAATCCAATTTATAAGTTCAAAATACATGAGTCTATTTCCTTTTTTCTCCATTATTACTCGCCTTGTCTAGTTAGTCTAAATTGCATTATTTAACATCTTTGATAAAAGTGAATAATTATTTACGATTTTCATCATTTTTTTAAATATTTTTTTGGCTTTTTTATGTTTTTTCTTCTTCTTCTGAATATGTAAAAATATTTCGATGACTAAATCATAAAAGCTGATACAATTTTTTCTGGATATGCAAGATTATGAAGATCTTTATAATAAGAAATATTCAAATTGTTAATTTGTAGTTAGAAATATAAAGATATATTCTTTTATAAACTGTAACGAAATATATTTAATTAAATTGGAAAGAAAATTAAACCTAGTTTCAGTAAATTTATATAATGTTCCGAGGTATAAATGTCGAGCAGAATAATTTATTGGATGAAATTATCAAAGAAAAAAAAAAAAACCGTAAATATATTTTTTTTAAAATCTGAAAAATGAAAACTGAATCGGAAGACTAAAAGAACAAACTTAATTAAAAGAGGGCCTTTATTATATTTGTTAAAGTTTACCTAAAAGATTCTGTTTTGAAGCTTATCTTTTGAGATCCAGTAAAATTAAAGATTGAAGGTTCCATATGAACTGCAGTAATGTATGTAAACTTTAGTCATTTTAGTACATAGGAGTGGGAAAATGCATAACGTTGAAAGAGATATTGCTTAAAATGGACAACTACTGAGAGATCAACTATGCTATTCGTTTACAATTTAAGAAATTAATAACAAACTAGAATGTATTTGTAAAAGTATCTAATATTTTTTGGATTATATAAAAATTTCGAAATCGGTGGTTGGAAATATAGAAAAAGAATTAATTCGTCTGCGGATTACATCATTTGAAAGAATATACGAACTGATGAAGCAGTACTTGCCAACTTCGGAAGCAAATGCAAGTATTGTGGATGCAGAACTGATTTATTCTTGTGTACTTAAAATAATTCCGAGAGAATTATGTTTATCAGAATTATAACTAGGCAAGCTAACTTTACAGGGGCTGCTTATAGTAGTGCTAAAATTGGAAAATCAAAGAGATACTTCTGTCTGTCTAGATCTGCCAGTTACGGCTCTAAACGGCGAGCAAAAAACGCAAATATAATTCCTTCAAGGTAAGAGAGACTTCAGTTCATATCTATAACTCTTTTTTCCGATCAAGTGCATTTCGTGTTTATGTAATGCCCGTGATGAAATTTTTGTCATCTGCTTATAGCTGTAAAATTGTTCCTTAACCATATTGTCTTGATATATGTACAATTACATATCTAACTCGTGTTATAAAACGTGAAGTACTAGAAATATGTAAAGTAGATGTTTCAGCATTTTTCTGCTCTTCTTCAAAGTTGTAATTATCAATCCTCCTCAGCAAGTCACAGTGGCTTGCAATTGGCTGATAATAAGATATATATTGTCTAAAATATCCAATAAGTGAAAAAACTTTAAATTTATTTCAAATGAGTTTTTTGGGGAAATTTTGATCTGTGGCACTTATCACTAATGATGGCTGAACAATACTCTTTGAATGATTTAACCTAAGCACTTGGCTTTTCATTTTGAAAATTGACATTTCCTAAATTTATTTCGAGTGTAAATTTAAAGCTAAAATTTAGAACATTGTTTTTTTTTCTTTTGGACACTTTCATTAGTTGAAGGTATTATGATGTTAGGTGTAATGAATATGCTAGGATGCCAAAATAGGTTGAATGCTTTAATGGAGCAAGCCTTTCAGCTTTTAGCCTCCGATCAAAATTCTTTTGAATGAGTTACTTCAGAAAGTTAATTTCAAAGAAGTTTAATTTGAATAACGGAAATATAGTAGTTATTTCCTCTTAAGAATAATAAGAATTCATAATAGTAATTATATGAATTTAAAGTTAAGACATGAGAATTAATAAACATGTATAAAAACATTAGAAATCAGTTGCAATCTGCTATTCAAATGGAATTAGTTTTTATCCAGAAGAAACTTTAGGTAACATTCCAATCAGGGAGGCCTTCTCGAGAGTGAGAAATATCAGTGAGAGAAAACTTTTCAGAAGGTAGCTGGAAACTCTAGCTAAAGAGCTAGCCTTTATATTTGTACTTGTAGTTTATCCTAGGAAGAAAAACAGTTAATCTGATTACTTAGAAAATTTAAAGAAAAGGTTAGAGTTAAAATAAGTTTTGCGGGAAAGGACAAACAAATATTAAAATTATAAACTAGTATTAAAGCAAGATATTTCTAGGACTTTTTAAACAGTTGTATGGGGTGTATTCTTTAATTCTTTGAAGGACCTTGTTCACTATGGTTTCGAGTTGGAAGTAGAATTTTCTAGTCATTTTATGAATAGAATGGGTGAGGAAACTAAATGAGTTTATAATGTCTTACTTGTTCATAAATTATCGGGCATTGCGAATTTGTGTAAACATAACACACATATTTTGTGTTCTTAAACTAAACTTTTAGAGAAGTTTTGACTTCAGTCCACCAATGACCAGCCACAAACATGGTTATGTCAGGTTACGTCTTCATGCTAAATGAGAAACGCCTTCATTTATGCTATGACTGGTATAAGTGAAGACTGGTCTGATAATCAGAGTGTAGACAAGCACTTTTTTTTTGGTACTCTTTTATGAATACCAAGAGAGTGGGAAGAATACTTTACGCGCGTTCCTTTGAAACATTTCTTTTTACTTCAAATAATAAGTTGCTTAAAAAAAGAGATATTTATCCAACGTTGCATCTTACTATATGGGAAGCTGAGATTAGGAAATGATTACATCGTTGAAGAAATTATCAGGTGTATTAATTTTTTGCACTTACACTTACATAATTCTGCTTTTGTTCGCTTTACATTAAGTGTTTTTGTCCTTTTTGAAATTCGTATATCTTGTCATGAACTCAAATTTTGTTTTCGATAATTTGTTAAACCACGATTGACAATGCCAATCGAAATCGAGGGGAAAAAAACAGAATAGTGTGATGTTTTGCGTCAGTCGAATACGAATCCCATCTCTAGAAAGAAAAATAACCCCAACTTTTTTTTAAAGTCTTTGAACTATTTTTTGTCTATGTGAGTGTACATCCAAAAGATCAATAAACTGGTTTAAAAATCATACATTTTCTGCTATAAAATTTGAAGCTCTCCCAAACTTTTGAATATGAAAATAGATCGAATATAACAAATGTAGTCTTGTAGTGTGATGGAGCTATAAATTATGCACTTTCATATTGAGATAATATCTACAACGTATATGCAGGTAGTGATTTATCTTTCATCCTATTGTGTCGCTTACAAATATTTTGAACTGTATTAGACAAAGAAGGGAACCTTCAGAGACTAGCTATGATCTGCTTATTTTGAGTATATATGTTTTAACAAAAAACTTTAAACTCTATTTTGATTTCTCTTTTGAAATTTAAAGCTCTACCAGACAGCTATTTGGATAGCTGTCTGGTAAAGTTAGGAAGTTGTAAGAGTTTTACCTGTTTTATTTGTTACCTATGCTTATGAAAATTTAACCATAGTTCATTTGTGCTTCCAATTGAGTAAATTGTTTTAAAAAATTGAATAAAGATTTCTAACCTTTTTTTTCCTAATGTACTCGTAGTAAATAAAAATCATTAAAAGGAAGTGTTAATAAATTCTTAAGATATATCTGCTGCTTTCAGATGATTTGTTTCCAGAAAATACCTTCCTAGATATTTGTTATGTTATAAAATGGCAAACTTCATATGCTCCAATATATATACATACATACATATATATATATATATATATATAAATATATATATATATATATATATATATATATATATATATATATATATATATATATATATATATATATATATATATATATATATATATACTTATAATTCGTTACCTTTGAAAAGAGTTTAGATAAATAACAGTAACATAAAATCTTAGACAAAAATTATTTAAAGGTTAAGGTTAAACTTCCACTATATATTCTAACATAATAATTATTCAGCATTTAGTAAATGCCCATTTTCCTTTATTATTCATACTGATGTTAATTTATATCTCTCATTAATTTTTAATGTATGTTTAATCTCTTGGATTTTAATCAAGCGTAAGTCCCTTATTAAAACTCCTTTCCTTCAAGAAAGATTCTCTTCACCGCGGCATTCTTGACAAATTTATTCCCTTGTGAGCAACTGAAATTGCACTTTAACAGCCGGAAGTTGGAGTACTTACGACAGAAGTTCCATTTCATTTTCGTCAAGAGTGGAATAAAGTTTTAAGTTTCAGAATTTTAACTACAGTGGACATTTGGAGATACCAATTCTGTTTTACAAATGATTATTTACTTCATAAAACAACTATTACTACGATTTCCAATCAAATTTTCTGAAAATTATTTACAGTAAGAGAAGCACTACTTTCGTGTTGAAGGAAGTTTATTTTGCAACAGACATTATAATCTGGATGAATCGTATATTTCGGAACGATTCATAAAGCAATGTTATAAAACTCATATTTTTGCAAATAGTTTGCTTACAGATAAAATATTTCTTAGCATTTAATAGATAAGTTCTTTTCATTAAAGTAATTTTAAGCATTTACAGACAATTTAGGAGGCTAATTTAATTCAATCGACAATTAAATATGAAATACCTTAGGCCATAACTACAATCACATTGATGGAAATTTTAAAATAAATGAGTAATGAAAAAATACATGTTCAAGTGTTACAAAAATAAAAAAAAATATTTAGAAAATAAATTTATATAGTTATGATTTATGTTATATATTTCAATTTTTAAATTTTGAGAAATCTTAAAAATACATTTAAGTAAAGGATAATGTACCTTTGTCGCATTACGTTCATTCCATGAAAACAAATCAAGAAGCAACAATTTACTAACTTTCTCTTTCAGTTCAAATTGAATTTTCTTATTAATCAAATTTAGAGAATTGTTCTATCTGAGATACTCATACTTTCTGCTTAGATGCTTGTCCATGTTGCCGCTATTTCTGCGTCCATCATCTCAACCTTCTCTCTCTCTACCATTAAATCAATCTTAGTTTATTTTCAGCTTATAAAAGTAATATCTTAATCTTCTTCAAAACTTTAAATTTAATCTATTTAATTCACGCTTCTTCCATTACGAAAGATATTTAAATCAAAGAACACCACCCAAAGTATTAGTTGATTAGGAAATATGATAGAGTCTCCGTTATAAGGCAATTATTTTTAATTTCAGGTTAAATCTTATTTATTTTTCCAAACGAAACACAAACGATTCATTGCAACAAGATGAAAAAAATTCCAATTTGTATCTGATTTAACATATCTGAACGCACTTTAACATTCGCTTTGTACCTATATTTTATTTTGATAGCTTATATACTATAAATACACATAAGTATTAGGCCAGCGAGACAGGAATCATACATTTAGATAAAAAGTATTGAAATTTGCTTCCTGAGAAAGGTGGATAGAATTTTATCTCATATTAAAGAACAAAACGTTATAAGAATTTAGACAATCTACTCGCTAAAATTCATTGACTTTGTTTCATCAGTTGGTTTTATTAGTACAAAGATTCTATTTGATCAAATTGCGTGAAACAAATGAAACAAAGATGTAACATATCTTAAATTTGGGCAAAATTCTGTAAATAGAAGAGAGGGTGAAAGGGAGTTGTTAATTGGGGTTAGTTGGTTTTATTTGATCAGAGAGCATATTTATGACCTGCTGTGACAAAAATTCTTTAAATTTAAAGAATAACATATCTATGATCTAAACATGAATCTCAGAATAAGGGATGTTTAGAGGTGGAAACGGAACAATGAGGAAAAAGGTCGAAATTAGAGAAATATCGCTGAATTCTGGGGATGCTTCATTCTTGTTTAACCAACACAAATCTCAGGGGGAAATGGAAATATTATTCAGGAATGTCGGCATAGTAAGTACTGTATTTCATCTGCGAAAAGTAAATTCCATAGAGGTTGATAAATAAGAAGCTATATTTATAACAAATATGATACGTAATCTTAAATACTATGTCTCTGTTCATCAATTACTAATAAAAAGCTTATAAATAAGCTCATATTTATGTTACTATATTATAAAATATTGTTAAATTCCAAAAATTGGTTATATCTGAAAAGTAATTATTATCAAATTTAATACTGGCTTATTAAACATATTTCTATCTCTATAATCTAAATGAAAATACATTTTTCTAAATAATCAAATGTAAGAAATAGAAATAATTATCAAATATTTTCAATTCAGTAAGTATAAAAACTAAATACAAACTCATTTCACAAAGCCAAACCCATTTTTTGACAAAAAAAAAATATTTTTGAAGGAATAAGTAAAGACATTTCTTAGAGATTCAAAGTAGAAAGAAATAAAAGCAGACACTTAAAGTTTGAAGTTAAAGAAAATGAAAAACTTTTGCATTAAATTAGAAATAATGGTATTTGACAGACTGAGACACAAAAAAATGTACATCTTTGTTAAGAAACAAATTGAATACAAAATACGATTTTGAAATGAAAAATGTAAGATGTAAAAGGTATTTCATTTTTTAGAATTTATTTGAATAAAATAAAATTGTAGTTTTATGAAGAAATGGCTCCAAATCTATATTTTGTCACTATTAATTTTTTAAAAAAGACAATTGCATTTTCTCTCATCATTTTAGAATATTTTTGTTCAAATGTGATTCGTATGAAAAAAGGGGACCAATTTAATAATTTTTCCGAAACGGCTTTGCAAATTAAAGGACGGTGAGATAAATAAAATCGTTTCTCTACGTTTTATTGTGAGTTATCTTTAAATCAAATAGAGTTGTGCATCGTTCTTTTAGACATATTTTTTTGCAAGTATAATTCAATATTATTAAGTTTGTTATGCAGTTAAAGGATATGAATTGTTTTATTTAAAAAAGAAATATTAAAAAGAAGTTGGTATTTACCTTCGTACTAAACATTATTCTCCAAAATACAGGAATTTATTATTTAAAAAAATCCTTTTATTTCAGAGCTGCCTAATACAGATCTTTTTTTAAAACACCTTCAAAGTACTCTTTAGTTTACTTAATACACTAGGCGCATCCATTATTTAAAACTTTCTTGATACTCGTCTGTAGTGACGGCTCTTCCCTCGTTCTTTTTCTTAACTTTTTCTATATCATCTAATGTATATCCTTTCAAGATTCTCTTCGTATGCAAAGACAAGAAGAAATTCCAGTCTGCTAAATCAGGTGAGTAAGGTGTGTATGATTAGAAAGCCATGCTGTCTTGGTCCAAAAGCTGACACATTGAGATATTTATTTCGCACGCCAGTCTTGTGATATGGAAACACAAATTCCTACGTGAAGCCTTTCACTTCCAAATCTCCTGTCAAAATTTGCCTAACCGAGCTTCCAGATAACTAAATTAAGTTCACAGTATATTTAGGATCCATCTATCGACTTTATGAAAAATTTCATGAAATTTTTACACATTTTCATCCGTTTAGGCAATATATAGATTTCCAGAATGAATTTTGTCATCAATCGAAAAGACTTTCTCTGAAACGAGAAAAGTGCTTGTACATTTTTTTTTTTCTAAAGTGTCATCCCTGTAAGTTATTTTTAACAACGCAACCGTTACTCCAGAGTTTTTCAAGAACAGGATGCCTGCTTTCACATACAATCATTGTTCTCTCAACCATTTTAAAATGGAAGAGAGTTGGTTGGCTTTATTAGTGTCACATTAGAAGAAACACGAGGGCAATTGATAATGGGTTTCATAATTTTGAACCTCGGTCGAGTGACATAGATGGCACTTGAGCTTGAACCTCTCTCTCCAAACTTCCACTTTACGCTAATGGGAGAACTTTGAGCCTTAGCAGATTTAACGTGCATCATCCAGGTTACACGGTGGGTCTTAAGTGGCATCAAGGCTCGAACCTACGATTCAATAAAAACCGCTTGACGATAGTTGCGCCTATGAACACTAGACTACCGCGACCACAAAATGGATAAAAGAGCAAGATATTTGTTGCGAAAACATTTTCTACTAGTAGACAGGGTGACCCTGGTTGACACACAAAGCAGTGCCGAATGCACAAATAATTGTTTGACATGGTCCTAGTTAAAGAAGAGGCGAACTACTTAAGCATTATTCTAAGACCTTTTAGGTAACACCTCATATTATAATTCCACTTTTGTTGCTATTGTTGTTGTACTATAACACTGTAATACGCTGTAAGCAACAATATAATTAATACTTTTCTACTTACAGCTTTCAAACCAAAACATAAAATTATTTTAAAAGCCAATATATTCTGAATTATATTTTTTCGAAGTCAAATCAACACAATTCAATTTATAAAAAAATAAATTTTGTTTATATTCAATTTTGTACATGATATTTTATTTGATGTACTTTTGGTCATCTTTTCTAGTAAGATATGTGTATCAAAATTAAATCTGCTAACTCAAACTATTTTGAAGGAAATATTTATTTACTTAATTTTGTAGACGTTCTTTTCTTTTTTCTTGATCTTATTTTCTACTATAACATATATACTGAATTTGTGTTTATGTCAAAAGCTAAATTAATTTTTTTTTCAAAATTTGAAAAGTAACTTATTGTTACTATTCTAATTGTAAATCAATTAATATTTCATTTGCTTCGCTCTCTCGATATTATTTCTTCTGATTTCTGTTTTTCTCTAATTTGAAAATACACATGAAAGGGTCCACAAGAAATATTATGCACAATGTGATGGCCCAAATGGGTGCCGTTTCAAAGCAGGCCTTCCAGGAAGTATTCCGACAATGTCAGAATAGTTGGTTGGCGTGGCAGCAGAAAGGCTCTAATTTGATAGAGAATGGTGTTGTACATGATTAAGAGTATTATTTTTATGAATGAAATTTAAATAGTTTAGGTTTAGTATACACATACACACATATATATATATATATATATTTATATATCAGTTAACTTATAATTGAATTATGATACACACTTAGAATACATGTAAAATGGAATGTTACCTGTACATAATCATTGAAGAAAACGCATTTATTATAGGTAAGTACAATTAAAAATGTTTTCCTACATCAGTTTATCATTGAAAGTGTGTAATTTATTTCAGTGAACAATGTACATTCTTCTTCTGAATAAGAATGAATTTGAAAGATAAATCTACCTTCATATCCTGATCAATTTAAATTATCTAGATTTTTTTTGAAAACTTTATGTATTGTAACGCACAGCAAAGCATCTTTGTTCTTCAACGTGCAGCTTAAAAATATTGCAAAAATTTAATATGACCAGAAAAGAAAATGTAAATATATAATATGTCAAAATCTGTTCTTCGCTTTTTTACTCAAGAAACTTATGAAGGAAATTTCACAAAAAAAGAAAAAAAAAAAAACAGAAATAGAATTTAGAAGGTGGAAACTTTTATTTCTAGTCCTTTTGCTTGGAGGAAATTTAACATTATGAATAGTCAGAAACTAAAGAATCGATTCAAGAGAAAATGGGAGGAATTGAAGGGCAACGAATGTTCTTGGCAGGAGAAAGATATATTTCTGTCTTTGAAGCTTCGTTATATGAAGAAGTAGGAACAGAAAGAAGATGCGATTTTGAAATATTTCATCCGAAATCTTTGGCCAAGATTGAAACATTTTTTTTCTTGGGACTTGAGATAGCAAGGTCACAAAATTGAAAACAGTTTTCCTTTCCTTTAAAAGGAATCTGTTAAGGAAGGAAAAAAGGACTATGTTTGGCGATTGCAGATTTCACTCAAGTATTTCTTTATTTTTTGTCATATTTTCCCCTCTTCTTTATACGTCTTTACTATATGAGTCTACTATATGAGACTAGGATGGGCACCCGATTGTGTTCTCTAGAAATTTTCAAAAAAAAAAATGTGGTTTCTAAAAAATTAAAAAGAAAACACGTCAAAAAACTGAAGTTAAAAAAAGTCCAGTTTCACCATCTAGAATAGATTTTTACAGTTCAGTTTATGCTAGAAAAATTCGTATCTCTCCTGGAAAAAAGTTAAGTTAAAAAATGTCTACTGCACAATACCAAGGAGCAAAATAGGAGCAAAAAATTTAGTAAAGATAAAATAAAAACTCTTAAAATAAGTATAACAAAGTAAAGCTTATCTTTTACCAGTACATTTAATTAATATTTATAAACATTTTAATTTAATTAGGATGTATTTATTACATGTGAATTTTCTCTTGCTTTTTTTAATATTTTGTACAATAATAATCTTAAGTGTATAAGTGAGTTTGGTTATTTATAAAGAAGGGGAAAATGTAATATTTAATTCGTAAAGCACTATAATATTTAATAATAATTTTTAAACTATAATATTTAATAATAA
>BMAW01040781.1:448862-482640 GCA_019974015.1 Nephila pilipes
CTATAATATTTAATAATAATTTTTAAACTATAATATTTAATAATAATATATAATATTTAAACATTAAAATAAATTTCTTGTTTAAAAATATCCAAAAATCATGTAAACTTTTCTTACACTTATAGGTAATATAATATATTCTTTGCGACATCATCATTTTTATTAGTGAACGAGAAATAATAAAAATACATATCCTCAATATTTTAACATTTACCAATATTTATGGAGATATCTATTTGTTCTCTACTCTATAAGTTAAAAATAATTCTACAGATTCTTCTCCAAATTTATCACTTTTTGTCTTTAGAGGAATTCGTAAGATTGATAAATATTATAAATAAAGGATAAAAATAATGTTATAATATTAGTTTATTCATAATACGTTTCAAAATGAAATTTCTAATTATATCTAATATAATTATAACAAAACAATAAATATCTTCATATTAATATGCATTTTTTGTTACAACAGTGAATAAGATTTTGATATTCTATTCTTCATTTAATATAGGAAAATCTAAATACAAAAATTTAGTTAATCAGTTTTGACAAAAGGCGCATTGACAAATTTTTCACAGAATTCGAAAACTTTTCGTCTTATTACTGAAAGTATATTTTATTCATAAAATCACTTTTTTAAGAATGCCATGCTTTCTATAGATAAGTCAACCATTAAATAAGAAAATAACTAAATATTTCGAAAAAACTGGAAATTATAACCCTGTTCTTTCACATTTATGAGACCATTTTATATCATCCACCAAAGGTATATGAGCATCAAATGTGAAAATAAATATAAAATAATAAGATATAAGAATAAATTATTTTATATGCATTATCATTCCTAATATTATATAAAAATTTATATATATTCCGAAATGAAAGTAATTAAATTTGAGTTATAATATCTTAGTGAGAATAAAAAACTGAAGATTAAATTATAAACTTGCTCTATTATTTCTAATTTTGAGAAATAGTATTAAATTAGAAATTTTTTAATTTCATTTAATTTACAGATCTACTAAAATTATTGCAAATTCTGACAACATCTCAAAGAAAATTATGATAATCTAAGTCAATTTATATGGCAACTGTGTCGAATTGGGTTGAAATCACAGTTTTTTTCTGAGGATTTAGTTGATGGATTATTTATGTCGCACTGAAAAGCAACTTAAAGTCTAGTGGAGATGAGGCTCCGTCAAGTGTAGAGGATGGATCTGAACTATCAGCTCCCTCTCCAAATCTCTATACTAGCTCAATGAGAGAACATTAGCTCCTTACGCAGAGGATCTGTAATGGCATCAGGACTGGAATCAACTTCTCTACGGAAACAATGCTAACCACGAGTTCGCGACCATGAACACTAGGCTATCGCGGTTACTTTCTATTGAGGCAGAAGTTATTAAAATGGCACTTTTTTTAATCGAAAGCAAAATTCTTACTTGACGAGTTCATTTCTAAAAATTGTACCTATAAAGTACTTGTAAAAAGGACTCAAAAAAATTTTAACATTTGGTTATCAAAATATATTAAAAATTAATACTTTTATTTGGAAAATCAGTATTATATATCTCAGAACGTTCCCTCTAGCTGTATTTGGTTGAAACAATTCGAATTGATAACAATTCCCATTATATGACAGCAATATTATTTTATATAAAAAGAAAATGTTTTTTGCTTGCAAATATCGCTGTAACTCAAGTACCCAAATTCACAATTTAAATTAACAATTATTACAAATAATCATTTAAAATGAAATTCGTAAAAAATGCTTTTAAATTATTTCTATAATATGAGGCTCCACATACACATTAAACAAATAATTTCATAAAAAAATATCTTATGGAAATCGTAAATATGAATGAAAGAAATAGAGAAAGTTTGACAGTCTGTAAGTGAGTACTCGTATCTATACGTACCATACTTTCGTTTATATTTCTTATTATTCAATTTAAATAATCACTATGCCTTTAATCAAAAAAGATGTATCATTTTCTTTCTGCATCAGTCTAAAATAAACAATACAAATTTGTATTTGTTATTTTACAAAAATTTTGTTTTTATATCAAAATTACCAAATATTTTGATGTGCCCTTTTCGACGTTACATAGTTAAAGATTTACATTTATTTTATATACATTCGAGGAATAAGAATAACAATTGTTAAATGTGTCTTATATATATGTATTTAAAGTATGCAATATTTAAAGAAAATAATGGGTAAAATTGTGTGTTTTCTTAAATAATTATTAACAGCTAGAAAAGAAAAAGAAACAGTGTATTTGTATTTTATTTACTTATTTATAGCATGCATTTTTGATATGAAAATCAAAATGCGTTCGTTCTACAATATGTCATAATTTTTTATTTAAGGGCCTCAGAGATGTTAAACATCATATTTTTCAATTTTTGAATACATATATATGTAACATTCGGTCATTATATATTGAGTATTTTAATATCAACAATTTGACGATACTCAAAGGATTTCAAAAGCTATTCAAACAATTTTACAATATGTTTTCACAAAAACAGCATTTAAATGGACATGTCATGCCCGTCTATTTTCAAATTTGAAATGCGTTTCAGTTTATTTTGTTTTATAAGCCACATTTCCTTTTTTTTAAAATTGGGATGAAATAGTTCGAATAATGGCAAAAACGGAAATAAAAGTTCCTATTTACTAATTTCAAAATATTGCTCAAAGACGATTGGTTCTGGTTTTCAAATTTTAAAGAGTGCTTCAAATCTAGACACTAACATTTACAATTATGATCGTCAAAGAGTTATTATTATTTCTAAGAAATAAATCATAAAAATATTTTGAAATAATGGCTTATCATTCGCAGGAGATGGTAAGCTTTAAATTCTAACATTAGAAAAAACGAATGTGGAATCCTTTTTGAGAAACTCGAAGAAAACAAATAATACAAAATGAAAAATGGGAGGTAGGGAGGAAATATAAAGAAAACTATATTATCCTGGAGCACTTTAAGATGCAAGTTTCAAAATTTGATGTTGTAAATGAAGGTTAAAACTTTAAATGCATTTTTTTTTTCAATTTGAATTTTTTCACGTGGGTGCAGGCTATTTTAAAAATTTTACTGCTCGCCATTAAATTTGCAACAATAGGAAGGAATGATGTGATGAACGTCAAAATCCATTGAAAGGAAGAAAACGTTAGGAAAGGCAAATAATAATTATTTTGGAGCATTTCGACGACGCAGGAGACAGAAACGATATCTTAAGTAATTCATAAAAGAAACGCTGTACAGTGGACCTCCCATTCGCAAAGATCTTTCTAGGTCAGAGTTTGCTCAGAATATTGTGTAATATCTTTAACAAGAACAAAAATAACTTACCCGTAAGTGTCAGAATTCCATAGAGACAGGATCGTTGTCTATCGAGAGTATGGATAATCGTTTCGTGATATCGCCCATCACACTAGTCGAAATCCAACCACTTAATGTGAATATGGAATCAATCGGGTGCTGAGGGTCACACTGCATGGCATGCAGAATCTAAACACGCCTTCCCATGACTAAAGCCTGGGAAGATACACCCTCAATCGGTGTCAACCCTCAATCTGTGAACCGAAATATATTGTGAGATCAAATCTGCAAAACCATACAATCACACCATGGACCATTTGTTAGGAATTGGGCATGTTTGCAGCTCGCCCTGTATCCACCCGTATGGTGTTACGAGGTTGCAGCAGCGTGGACCGTCAGCACGGCGACTATTACTTTGGCTTCCTTTGACAATATAACATAGAGAAAGATGGCGACTCCGGTGCTCAGAACGACCAAGCTGGATACAGAAGTGGAGAAATATCGTATTTTCAGACTTTTCCCGGTTCTGCGTATAGTATTCTGCAGGCTCCGAGGAGACCGTTCGTCGCTCGCTTGCATTCGATATCGGTATAGGAGCCCTGCATCTTGAATGATGGCTGGGGCAGCCATTGGGTACACGGTACACGTACCACTACATAGGAACAACGTTAATTTGTACAGTTTTTGGTACAGTTTTGACATCTTACGTCCGGTGATAGTGCCCTATCTTGGAGGGCTGCCAAACTCTATTTCCCAAAAAGATAAAACAGACCACATGTGGCAAGTCATGTTCTGACGTATCTTAAAACATAAGGTATATTCGATTGCTGCACTGGTCAGCATGGTCTTACATTTGGTCAGGGGTTGCTGAGAGACTGGCCCTCAACCCCTCTCCAAATAATACAGTTGAGAAAGTGTGGCACAAACTTGAAGCAGCACAAAATGATTTTGCATTTCTACGCCACTCCTAACCGGGTAAGAACCAATTAGCTGCAAGGGTGGCAGCTGTTTTGACTAATTTGGCACCCCTGTAAACCCTAATCTGCTAGCAGAGCAAAATTAATTACTTCGTCTTCATGCCATACTGTTACGTATGCTAAATATCTTTTTTTTATATTTGCTTTTCCTCATGGTGTTTAATATCCAGCAGTGTATATATGTTCACCCCCCCGCCCCCCGCCCCTGTATATATATGGGGAGGTATATATATATATATATATATATATATATATATATATTGATTTTTAAATTTTTTTAGATATTTTGATTTTTAAAAATATTTTAAACATTTGTTTCCCTCTCTCCCTCTATCTTTTTCAAACACACACACACACACTCAGTTGTAATAAGTTCAAATAACAAATGGTGTATTTCACTTTATAAATTAACTTACTATAAGTCATTAAAACCATTTATGTAAAAAATAACACACACCAAGTGAAAACAACTAAACTTTCTGAAAAAATATTTTATCATAATCATGGGCTCATAGTATAAAATATTATAAACACATTTTATTTATTTAGATACTTTAGGAAAATTCTTTCCTTTATAAAGTGAGTGTAAAATATCAAAATAATTAATTTTAGTTTCAATGAATTAAAGACACTCAGAATTTTTTTTTAAAAACAGACGAGATATATATAGCTCATCTGAGAACCTTTAATAAAAATAATACTAATATGTACTTATTCCGAAGTATATTGTAATTATAATTAGAGTTGCGCTTTTTCAAAAGACTGTTAAAAAGTACTATTGGTCAGATTGCCCTTATATTTCACCTGAGTATACGTTAAGGAATGTGAATTTCTTTTGTGAAATAAAAAAAAAAGTTTAAAAAGCTGACTGCTAGAGGATACTGTACAACTCAAAATAGACAAATTAGAGGACGGGATATTTTGTTGTAACACATTCGTTGTTTCTAGCCCATCCAGCAGGACAGGGTGGTACCACAGCGAATAAGAAAAATCTGTTTCTAATCATCCTAATGCCAAAAGTCCATCCCAAGCCGACCTTAAGCCATTTCCAGAAAAAGCAAAAAGGTATGAAACCATTAAGAAAATAAAGTCGTTAATAAGCTGCAACGACTTGCTTTGAAAATATTAAATATACGCTGCCCATCATTATCTACCACAAGTTAAAAGCACAAAACAGCGTCTTCCACAGCAGATCGTAGCTTATTAGTAGTGATGTCGTGAATTTATTTTGATATGCAATTTTTCAATTCAGCTAAGTTCACAATAGCAGCTTTGTAAGCAACATGTTTTAGGTAACCACATTGCCAGAATTCGCAAATGTTCTGTTCAAGTGATTGTGGCTGTCAGGCTGTTGCAGTACTACAATGATTTGTAAAAACAAAAGTGATTCATTTCATGTTTTGTTGACTGTGCAGGAGACAGGACCCAAAGGACCAATCTCCTAAAATATGAAAGGGCCAAACATACACACTCAGTAACCTTTTAAGAATGAAGATGCAATGGTTGCATTTGGACCGTATTCTATTTTGCCATATTCTTATAATTAGTGTATTGACAGATCTTTGGAGCTGGAAATAAGCTTCGTCTATCCACAAAATGTTCCATTGTCATATATTGGCCATTTCAATTCGAAAAAAAAAATGCAAGACATTTACTTATTGTTTTGGCTGATCAGCACGAACCAACTTCTGAACAAGCTGTAACACATTCGTTGAATGGATGAATTGTAATTTTGAATGGATGTCATTGCAGAATGTTTCGTAAAATTGGATGAACAGTGTAAACGGCATATCTAAAGTTTGGGCAATAATTCCCTGTTCCATTTCAAGTTTCCCAAGCACTATTTGACGCTATTAGAATATTGTAACCACATCTTCTTCTGATGTGGAAGCAATTGATATTTCATGTCATATGAAATCGTCTCTTGGAATTTATTAACCATTCTCTTCATACCAAATACAAACGTCGGACCAAAGCAACTTTTAAAACATTTTAATGTCCGGAATTTCTTTAATTAAATTGCCGCAGTTTAAGTCACAGTTCTTGTTCTTAAGTCATATTTGACAAAGCTTCACAGCCAGAGTTTGATCCTTCTGTGATACTAACTGCAAGTTCTCCACATATTTATCATAATATCTGGTTAGTCTGACCTGTACGGTTTTTGTAAAGAGTTTGGAAAGTATAACTTTGATTATAATCACTCTGTACATTAAATAACTTTTAATCAGGCAGTTATTAAGTATCAAAAAGGCAAATTATAACTCTTAGAATTTATTACGTTTTGAATACCTTTCGTCTTAATAATAATGACTTATAAATGAATAAATAACTTGCAGTTAAAGATGAAAATTTATATATTTTGTACAAAAAATAAAAGATTAAAATATTAAAAGTAATTAAAATGCTGTTTTCAGAAATATTCCTAATTAATGTAAAGTTTTTTTTAGCTTATGTAGGTATTATACTCAAATCAGATATATATGTATTGCAATATAAGAATAATTTAACAAAATAATTATTTATCGATATATTCATAGATTCTATGAACAGGTAAGTATAAAAAGTTTCCTAAAGGCAAGAGAACATTTACAAATAGTTATACTTTGAGATTCTTATAATAATGTCGTTTCACAGTAGAAATTTTTTAAAATTTTCCCTTTTAAGACACCAATTAAATATATATGTTTACTCACGCAGGACCTATATAAAATACATTAAACCTAACTAAAGTAAAACAAAATGTTTAAGAGTATGCTACTTTCATGTAAAATGGGTATACTAAAAAACTTACAAATACTCTAAATAAAACATACGGTATTAAAACACTCATGTATTTCTAAGAAAACTACTTACCTAAATTTCAAACTTTGTCATGATTAATTGGTAAGAAAAGACATTTCTTTCAAGCTCCAAGAACGTTGAAAGAAGTAGTGCAATTAATATTAATCTGCCCCCTCCTCGTGCGTTTCTTTTCCAGAAAATAAAATTCAGGAGATTTTATCAGCCGAGGACATTATTCTTAAAAAGCCCATTTTTATGGAATGTGGAGCAAAATGATACGGCTTCCGAATAAGTATATCGCTTCAACGACTTGTTACGAAACTCTTAAAACTGTGATTTTATGAAAGCTTTAGATTCTGGCTGCGAAAATAAATTGTGAGGAGCTCTGGAAATTCTCTTGAAGTGCTGAGCTATAAATGAAGTTCTAGTAAACATGTAATACACAATAGGAAAATAGTGTAATTAATTAAGTGAAAAATAGATGTCGGAGAAGAAACGCGAGCAATTTAATGAGAGTAGAATTAAACATATAAAGATGTAGAGGTGATTCTAATATTTCCTAAACATATACTTCATAATTTAATAAAAATTCGAATGCAAGTGACAGAGATAAAGATAAAGTAATATAAATAATTTTATTATCGAGACACCTTGTTATTCCTACTTTAGTACAACATTTTAATTTGTTATACAAATATAGATGTCTGAAAATAATGAATGAATATATATAAGAAAATGCTATGATTTTTAAGAATTTTACAGAGAAATATAAGAAGAAGAAATATATTTTTTTTCATTAAGACCAAAAATTGAATTAATAATATTAAATCTTTGCTAGTATACGTGTAGTTTTAAAGAAAGACACAGATAAAAAATGTCATATTAACTGTTCATTTTAAAACTATTTGAATAGCAAGACATTTAATTGTTTTTTCAGTAATACAGCAGTCATTATGATATTTAAAAGTTGTACATTAATTTCGTCTATTGCATGTACTTTCAATAACAAAATATTACTATTTATTACGGAAAAGCTTCATATCTATTTAAAGTCTTAAGGTTTTAATTGTTGTTTTGTGTTGATGAAGACACTGTCAGTATATTTTTGATAACATTCCATGAAAATACGTAATTTTAAGGAAAGGGAAATGCTAAAACGTTTCACCCTTATATTTATATTTTAGTTTTGCTAAAAGCTGTAAAATTCTTACGAATAATTAATTCTTTGAATAGCACATTTTAATAGATTGCTTTAAACAGTATTATATTCTACATTATTATCACCTATTTTCATGCATGCAATTTTAATGCATTGCTGTAAATGTAACGTACTTTGTTTACCTTAGATTTTAATTAAGCCAACCACAAAAGTATTTAAGATATCTTTAAAATCCATGAAAGTTAATGTTTTTATCACAATATAGGAAGTTGTATTAAATAATCATAAAAGCAAGTAAAATATATAAGTTTCTAAATTAAAATTAATGTATGTTACTAAATAAATATGAAAAATATATGATTTATATTTACAAGATAATAATTTCAAAAGGTAGGAATTAAAACTCAGCTTTAGACTAATTTGAAAGATAGTTAATTATTTCAAGAAATATTAATCCTCAATAAAACAATACAATTTCTAAAATTTATAAATACAGTGAAAACTGCTTAACACGAAAAAGCGTAACATAAAAAATCACATAACACGAAATAGCACTGTGTGTGTGTGTGATCCCGACTAAATACCTCATAATTTCCTTTTTTTTCTTTTCACACAAAAAAAATATTCTTATAACATAAAAAATATTTCACATCTCAGGCCCAGAATTTTTAGCTAATTTTCATTTCATTGCATAAGAAGAAAACAAACAAACGCAGCTATTCTTGTTAGTTACAAATTGTTTTGCATAGGTAGAGGCCTCTGTTAAAAGCAATACAATCTATTGCTGCTGATAAATAAATCGAAGTCGGTGATTTCTTGTTGAAATCTGTGAATTTTGTATTAAAATTGACGAATTTAGTAGCTTCTATATTTTAAATAAGTTTAATTCTTACGTATACAGTGACAGAGGATTTAGAACAAAAACAAATTGCTATTTTGCTTAAAATGAGGATAGATATTCGTAAGATCTTAATGTATAAATGATGGGTAAATATGTGTAATTATTTAAATTATATAAATAATTAATAACTATATATACTCACAGATAGATACTTTCATTGTATATAAGTCTGAGTGTAAATTGTAGTTGGATATCAAATTCATAAACTGTGATCATATCTAAAGTATTAGTGATTCTCTACGCGTCATTTAACACAAAATTCTCTTAAACTGAAAAAAAATTCATTTCCGATAAGTTTCCTTATAAACGCTTCCTTCAAAATGTAATGATATTTTTTTTTTTCAAATTTGTCACTATCTTGTACTTCTTAATGTTTGTTATATTAATGATTGCTAACATCAAATGAACCATTGAAAATCTTTTCTGTTTCTATAATTTATTATTATCTAAATTCCTCTTTCAATTATACAATATATCCATTGAATTATCATCATGTAACAAATAAAAGTCCCTGTGCATTATTTGATAATTAGTAATCTACGTAATTGAACATTCTTTTCGTAAATTCGAATGTTAAATATGACTAAGTTAATAATCTTTAATAACAGCGTACACTCATTTTTATTCTAATGCTAAGCCATTTCATCGTGAACTTCTTTTTTATGATAAAATACTCACATTTTCTATGGAAATAAGGAGGAATCACTTTATCTGACTACAATACTCCGGGAAGAGAGCAGTCAAAATTCAGCTCTTATTGAAGAGATAACATTTTTGCGGTATCAAATGTAACATGCTGCAAGGAATTCTTTCGGACACTTTTAATCTATGCATGAGCAGCAATACAGCTTTCTTCATGAATGGGATTTTGTAGCAAATGGAAAATGTGCATTCCGACGTTTCGCCGATACCGTCATTTTATATATCGCGATAGAAAAATATTCGAAGAGATTGAATCGGATTTATTCGAAACATACATCAAAAGAAGAAAGAAAAAAGAAGGGAACTGATACAATCATTTTAAAGCTAGAAATTCGATATTTTAAAAATGATATTGAAGAGAGAGAGAGAGACGGGGAGTATACATAAATGAAATAAACGCTTTTTGAAAAATCATGTTTCGCTTTTGTTTTAAAGGCAAAATGCTTGACTCAGATTTTGATATAATTCTGAACTAGTTTTGCTGACCATGGAAAAATACATGTATATTCTAGAATTTAATTCAAAAAAATTGTTTCCTCTATCTACTCTCATATTTCGTTGCCTCATCTACTTATTTATGATTAATAGTAAGTATATATTTCTTTACTGCTTAAAATATAAAAAGAATGTTCTGATAAATATATGTTATGTTTTCAAAATTTTGCAACGTCTTATATGTAATTTAAATAAACAAAAAATAAATTTCTTTTATATGGACTTTTTACACATCCAAAAGAAATAACGAATAAGATCAAAGACCAAAACCTACGTTGGAATAGAATAAAAATGATTTACTTCATAGAAATATATTCATCTACTTTTTACTAAACTGTAAATATCCTTGAGCAATATTGTGACCTCAATTTGATTAGAATTTATATCAGTGAAATTATCAATAGTTATTAATCATCTTCATTTTTTCAGCAACAAATGAAAATTAAAAAATTATATTCATATAATTAATTATGTGTAAAGGAATTTTTACAATTATTTTTAGATTTCTCTAAAAGTAAATGACAAATACTATAACAGTTACTGAAATCCGAGAATGATATTACAACTATTATGTTTTAGTCCAATTTCGTATAATACATTTAATATTATCGTAGAAAAAAATTATTGCATTCTGTTTAAAAACTGATTTTATATTTACATTTATTGAAGTTTGTAAAATTTTTAGGAATAACAATTAACGATCATTTAATGACATGCAATTTTTCTAAGAATTTCTATTCAACGTTTTTCTGACTTTATCAAATTTAGCCTTTAAAGCATTCTTAACCACTCCCTTAACTATTTCTTAATCTTCGTTCGTCATTAAAAGAAATTTTCTAAAGTAAATTGTTCACATCTCGGAAAGAAATAAATTTTTATTCGATCAAATAAACAAAAGGTATCTTACCGATAAATAAGACGAAGCACTATACTTTAAAAAGATAATTATTGTTTAGCATATTCAAAACTACATATCGTTAATGTTTTTTGTTATTTTGATTAGTGTTTGCAAAAAGCCTGGCATCAATCCGTAAACAAACAATCAAAAACAAAATTTGTATCATATTGTAATAAAGATAACCAACCCAAATGATTTTATTCCAGTTACAAAATCAAAAATAAAATTAATAATTTAATTTCTTTTCAATATGCTCTTTAACATCATTAAAAGTGAAATATAAGAAAATATGATAATTTAATTAAAGTTTTTTTCAATTTAATTTGTGATATTTTCTAAATTAGAAAGTTTTGATAACATTCTTTAAGATATTGATAAATAAGTTTTTAAAGGGAGAAATAAAAATATTGAGAGAAATATATCATCCACTTATTATTTTTTTTACGAAATTGAAATCTTTTTATCGTTCTGAGACGTATTTTCAAAACTAAAATGTGAAATTTATGGGCATAATAATGCTAATAATTATTCAAATAAATATCCTCAAATTCATCAGTGGCATGATTACAACACGAAAAAGTAAATATGTATCAGAAGGAAATGTATTATTTTGTTTTATTTAAAGTCATACGAAAAATTATTGGTAAAAGACTAGTATCGTATAACCAATATTAATTATCCTAAACGTTATCTGATATGATTCTAACTTATTAAAATTTTCCAGAGGTATTTTGTGTTTCCCTTGCATTTTATATTAAGGAATCTCCATTATTCCACATATGGTATGTAGCGGAATAAGGATTTACTAAAGGGGTCATATCACACAGCACATCTATATCTGCAATATTAAATGTAACCAAAAGAAACATTTTTGAAGAATTTATTCTTCATAAGTAACTAATGTTTTACATGTATTTAATGTGTCAATATTATTATTACTTCATTTATCAAATCTTTAAAATTTTGATTAGCTTTTTTTTAAAATAAAATATGGAGTTACATGAAAATTTTCAAAATGTTGATAATTATTTTACATTTTGAAGTGAAAGATTTTCTAATAATTCTTTTAAATAAAATCATTAATTAATAATGATAATACAACAAAGGCATCCAAAATATTAGTGACTGTAAGACATATCAATTATTTTAAAATTGTTCTCTAAACCTGGACGTTTTCAACATGACGGAGATATGGAAAATGAAGTTTGAAGTTACCCTTTATATCATTAATTATGTTTACCAATCTTGGTACGGTAATTCCAATAAAGAAGAGAGAAATTAGGATAGTAGCAAAATTTGAAAAGTAATCAACATCTTATTATGGGATGTTAAACGAAAGTTATGATTTACTCTCAGTATAATAATAATCAGTTATAACCAAATTCATTTTAAGCCAGCATCGATCGTATGAAACATTGAAAAACCAAATAAATTTGGCAGTTCTTAATGTAGCAATTGTTCATAATTAATTATATGTCGTGTATCCTAGTATTTATACCTGAATTGTAAGGATACAGGGTCTGATCCCCTTCTGATCTGACGACTATCCTGAGTAATATTTCCTGACATGGATTCTCTTATCATGGATACATAATTAAACATATATGGATACTAATCCTGGAATAATGATCTAAACTATTTATTTACATTTAAAAAAAATTAATATAATGCTAAAAAAATCTGATGCAGTAACATGAGTGTCTATGTATATCAGAATATTTAATAGTAATATATACGTAAAAGTTAATTTTTAAATTACAATACGTATTTTTACTTATTATTCAGTATTTTTTAAGTAGATCTTTATTTGCTAGTGTATGGAACTTTTTATTTGTCTTAAGAAACGCCCCATAAATCGCAAAAATGCTTTTCTTATTATACATATAGTTCCGATGTTGCTAATTATAAAGCTTTTTATCAAACAGAAAATAAATATAAAATCAGTTTTCTGCAGTGAAAAATCATGATCATTTTATTCTATTCCACCATGTATATTTAAAGACTTCTTATCTCAAAAAATAAATGTAAAATCAAATTATATACCACAAAAAAATAAAGATCATTAACTGCTGTTTCCACTATTCAAGTCCAGGGATTTCTTCAGATTGTTATAAGGATCAGGGATTAAAGAAATTCCAACTGTACAATCTTAAGGTGATATCACTGTATATTATTTATTAAAACTAAGTTTCAATCTCGAATCGAATTTAAAAAATAAAAAAAAAAAACATTTTATATTGATATTGTGGGCTTCAAACTGGATATAAATTTTAAGGTAACTTGAGAGAATGCATTTCTGTTACAGTATATGTTAGCAATAAATCACTGAGAACCTTAAACGAGACTATAATTTAAAAAAAAAGGAAATCTTTTAATTTCTAAAATGCTTTTTATAAAAATAAAAATAACTTTCTCACAACTCTTCAGTTGTATATTTTTTACTGTAATCAAATTTAATGAATTTAAAATTAAATTACTTAAATTTGTGAGTCATATGAAATTGACAATCAAAGTACTGAAACGGAGTTTATTTGTTATTTCTTTTCATTTACACACCAGAATAAAATACATAAGCATATTTAAAAAAAAATGAAATAGTTACATCTATGTTGACAAAAGATATTTTATCAAAGTACTTCCTGAAAGACTTATTCTTAACATTTTTCAACAAAATATAATAATAATAAATTCTAGAAATCCATGTGTTTCATAAAAAGCATCATTTCTAAAATTATGTAAATTCGAAATTTGTGCAGTATATCAGCTGAGAGACTAAAAGGGAGGAACGAAACTCAACAGACAAAAACAGAACGACGAAACAAACAGAATCATTTTATCAGAATGACTGTATAACAGTGCTGATTCAAAAATGATACTGCGTTATTTATTTCTTTTGAAATATTTTCGAATAGAAGTTGATTATTTTTGTATTGAATATTTTTATCGCATTGAATACATTTCAAGATTGTTATCCGTGTCTTTTTCTACTTAAGTTTCTTCCATTACGAAAACATGTTAGAGAATATTTTGCCTATGATATGTATTTTGAAGCAATGAATACATGCTAGTTTTAAAATCAAGTAAAAATCTGTGAAAACAATGTATCAGATACGGAAATTTCCCCTTTTTATTTATATTTATAATAATTTTAATTATATTTCCTAGATTGTATAAGAATTACAAATTTTCTAACTTTCTATATTTATATCCATGAACATAAAATAAACTTAATATAGAAAATTTGAGACCAATTATCTCAAACTTCAAAGATAATTACATTTCTTGAATAACATAGTAAGGAAATAGTGACTTGGAAATTAACAGCTGCAGTACTGATTCATTAGATCTTTAATACGAGACCATATTCATATACACAGATATAATTCTCAAAAAATTCTTACGCGAATATTATGTATAACATTGCTTAATGCGGGGAGGTGAAATACTATGTTTTTAAGTAGATGGCTAAGTATATGACTTTACGAGGGATTTTTAATTTAACCAAACATCAAAAGCTTCAAAATATGTAAGTTAATAACTAAAGAAAAAGCTATTTGCAGTACTAAAAAAGAGAAAGAAATTCGTATAGATACCTCAAAAAATTTAATTGCTTGGCTCAAGAATGTACTAATTTTTTTTTATTCGCTCAAACAAATTCCCATCTCTTCCTTATGTCGTACACAAAATTTTACAACTTTCGGAACAATAGTTTCGTCTGCAGACAATTTTGAAGTAGGATAGTTTAATTATGGACACCAGGTACATTATATTGCGTAAGAGTATTAATAGGCATAGCAACTTAACAGTAGTATTCAATTTAAGAAGTATTAAATACTCAAATAAATATTCCCCAGTATATATATGTAATTTTTTGAAGTAAATGATTAAAAATGTCATTCTATATAAATTATATTTTATTGGATATTTAAAATCCTATTGACACAATTTCATTTTTTAAAAAAATAATGCTCTATTTCTGTAAACTGTTTCTATAGCCTGTTTATTTAATCTCTATTGAAGTATTGACGATATATTTAAATTACTGGTATACCGCCTTTTGGATTAATTTAAATCTCCTCTATAAAACGGTCCGCCAAGCAGGATACCCAAGACTTGTCGATCACAGCTTTAAATAGTCAACGCGGCTTGTTTAAAATGAAGCTCAATGAAATTAAACTTTTCGTTAATGAGTTCCAGAAATCTGAAAATTTAATAAATAATAAAACTGAACGAAGCAATAAGTTGACTTCAATTGATGATTTTTTAAAAGGTCTGGTAAAATTAAAAAT
Organism: Nephila pilipes; assembly: GCA_019974015.1. Classification (NCBI taxonomy): domain Eukaryota; kingdom Metazoa; phylum Arthropoda; class Arachnida; order Araneae; family Nephilidae; genus Nephila; species Nephila pilipes. The sequence continues at coordinate 464,397 of BMAW01040781.1, forward strand.
TTTATTTTGTGGCCTACCTGATGATGTGGATTTTAAAGACAGTTTGGAGTTAACTATTGATATAGAAGAAGCACAAGAATTGAAGGTAAGCCTTCTTTTATTTCAATCCAAATTTAAAGAGGAGACACAAACTGTTCATACTTTACCGAAGGGCAATATTAAATTTTAGGATTTACCTTTGCCAACATTCAGTGGTATATTTTCAGGAATTTGAGTTGTTTAAAATAAAATTTATAAATATAATTGGAAATAATTGTACTTTAAATGAGACTCAAAAACTCTGTTACCTTAAAGGTGGCTTTTGAATTGATGATTCTTTAATTCAGAGTGATCAAGATATCTTTGAATCACTTATGAAAGCTTTATAATCTCGATTTGAAAGTAAAAGAGCTTTGGTAGACATTCATATTGCAGAAAAATTTTCTATTTCAAAAATTCCTAATGAAAATCCTGCATTAATGAGATTGTTAATGAACACTGTTTGAAGTCATTTAAGTTCTCTAAAAAATTTAAATATGTGGTCTAATTCACTTTCCGATGCTATCATACTCTAAATAGTAATTAATAAAAATGATAGAGAATCTAAATTATTATTTCAACTAAGCTTAACATCCACAGCTGTACCAAGCTTACAAAGATTCTTTTCGTTTTTGGAAAGCAGATGCGTTCAGTTAGAATCAGTTAAAAGAAACGATTTCCCCTCAATAAATTTTCCAATAAAAAATAAAAGCACTGATGTCAAAACAAACAATTCACTGCTCTATTTAAATCTCTACTAACTAAGATCAAACAAAATAAGAAATGCATTATCCCTCAGAGCGATTGTTTTAACGCACTCTATAAAAGTGATAAATTTAAGAGTCTTCCTTTTCCACAAAGGCAAGAGCTAGTCAAAATTAATAAAATCTGTAAGCTCTGCTTATCTGCTGTCCTAGTAAATATTTATGCCTCAATTAGAAATATAATATATTTAATGATGTGCATTATATATTACTTTGTAAGGATAAATTTTTAGCTATCTCAAATGCAGATAGTAAAAAAAACACAAACCGCAACTCTTGCTTCCCTCTCTATTCCACACAAAATGGAACCACTCCAAATCGTACTGTTGATCTCGAAACAAGAACTTAGTATTAATCATTAAACTGCTAGAGGTTTACTGCATACAGCAATTATTTACGTGCATAGAGCTAAAGAAAAATAAAAAATATATATATTTTCGATTCCACGTAAAAGAAAAGCTACCTAACGTCAAAAGCAACTGAAGTGTTAGGATTAAGTAAAACAAAAATAAATTCTTCTGTTCAAGGCCAAATCAAAAATATATTACTTGACAAAAGCATCATTTTGAATTTAGTTTTTTTTCTTCTTATCACTCCTGAGATAATTAAAGGGCATCCTTCATAAAGGATAAATATTTTGGAATTTAATATACCAATGGGTTGCGTTCTTGCTGAGAAAAATTTTATGCCATCAGAGAATTCTTATTTATTGGGAAGTGAGCAATTTCTTTGATATTTTAGGTTAATATGGTTAAGAAATTATAACATGAAATTAGTTGAATCTAAATTCGGTTTTGTTTTTGCTGGATCTTAAAATGACGAATCAATTAATGAAGAATATTTCTCTCCTACCCATTGCTATCTTATTAAGGTGTTAGAAATTTGGATAAGACTACGTTCTTTTTGGAAAACGGAAAATATTTCTAAAAAGAAACCTGTAATTAGTGATGAGCTTAAATTTTGAGAAGATCATTTCGAAAAAACATACATTAGAAAACCATGTGATAAATATTCTGTATCCCTACCATTAAAACAAAATATACAAAAAAAAATATATAAATCTTGGGTATTCTAGAACCATTGTGTCCAAGCATCTCGATCAATTTTGGAGACGATTAAACGGTGATATCAAATCAATGGTTCCTTATACTAAATTTAATGAAGAGTATTTTGCATTAGTTCACTTGGAAGAAGTCTTAAATACAGACGAAACTACATCTGATGATGGATTCTTTCTCCGGCATCCATGGTGTACTTAGATCCAAAAATCCTGCTCGTCCCTTAAGAGTAGTGTTCAAAGGGTCACAAAAAAACTGATCTAAATATTTCGTTGAATAATATTATCAGTAAAGGCGGTGTAAAACAAGAGGGTTTATTTTTCATCATGCTTAATTCTCGAAAACATGCTTCTTTCTTCAGCTGTGACTTGCGTCACATATTTAGACAGATTGAAATAAATCCCAAAGAAAAGCATTTTCAAAAACTCCTCTGGAAACAGGGAATCTGTCCAAATTAATAAATTAAAATCAGCTACGTATGGTACAACACCTGAATGTTACATATCTACACGAGTGTTAAAACATTTTACAATTGTTGAGAAAGACAATTTCTCTATCGCAGCTAACTTCGTTCGACAAGATGCACATTCGAACAGTTATTTTCCTGAACTTCAGTTTGATCAATTGTCTGAAAAAGACACTGTGAAACCTCTTGGTGTTTTGTGGAACAGTTCTTATGATACCTTTTGTTTTAGAGTTCATGTGACTGAAAATTTGGTTTCCACTATAAGAGATGTCCTTTCTCAGATTGCACGCATTTTCGACCCAATTGGTCTTTTAGAACCTGTCATCAGTAAAGACAAATTCTTCATGCAAGGGTTATGGCTTCTAAAAATAGACTGGCATGAGAAACTACTGCTGCAGTTGATAAAGAATGAGCCACATTCGAGCAATCCTTACCTGCCTTGGAAAAGATAAAAATTCCAAAATTTGTTATTTTAGAAGTCCTGGTGAATTCTTACTCCACTGTTTTGTCAATGCCTCTGGGGAGGAATTTGGTGCTGTTATTTATATTATTTAGACTATCAACGACGATAAAAATAGTGAAATTTTGTGCAGAAATTTAAGAGTATCACCGCTTAAAACCCTAACAATTCTCCGGTTGAGCTTTCCGCCTCTTTCCTGCTTACCGAACTTATGAACAAAGTTTTGCCTGCACCAAAAATAGACATTTCACAAGCGAGTTTACATTCTGTTTCCACAATTGAATTAAGTTGGATTGAAACGTCACGGCACCTTTTTAAACCTTTTGTGGGTAACAGAGTTTTAAAAAGGAAAAATTTAACTGCAAACTTTTTTATGGCATCACATATCTTCTGGAAACTACTCAGTGGACCTCTTGTCCAGGGTCTTGATTTCTACAAATCTGATAAACTGTCATTATGGTGAAAGGGCCTTTTTGCAGACTGATAATACTGAACATTCTCAGAACAGTATCACTAAATTTCAAAAAGAAATAAAACACTTTACTTCTAAAAATTCTCTCCTTTCAGATAAAATCGACTTTTCAACACGATTGTTTCTGTAACCAATAACTTTGGTAAATTGATTAAGAGTTATATGTTTGATTTTCAGGCTTTGCAAGAATGCTAGGTTATCATGGGGCGAACGAGTCATTGGTCCTCTTTCACATAAAGAATTTGAAAAGGCTGAGGTCTGGTTACAACAGTCCGTTCAAAGAGTAGAATTTTTTGAGGATATTAAAAGACTGAAAAAAGGTGAGCCTGTTCCTCGAAACAGTAAGTTAGCCTTGTTAAATTGTTTTATGTATCATAATAATATTCTTCGTATTAGAGGAAGATTATAAAACTCATCTTTGTCATTGAATGAAAAATATCCTATTGTACTACCTAGTAATCATACATGAACTTTAATAGTCATAAAATATTCCCATTATAAATACCTCCATATTGGTTCTAATAATTTGGTGTATCCCACAAATACACACACACACACACACATAATATATATATATATATATATATTAAAACAAATTATTTGAAATATGCTTTTTGTATTAAAAAGAAATACTTCATAAACTTTTTTTTCCTCTTTTCGCCTTGACTTTTCGTAGTAAATAAAAAGAAAAGGGGAAACTTATATTCTTTTTTTTTAAAATGTTATGCGAGCTCTTCATAGAATTGCTCTCCCAGAAAAGCTTCTCTATTCCTCAGATTCACCAACGAAGCTATTTTGAGAAGTTTGAAATTCCAAGAAAATGTTACAGCTCGATTCGTTGCCTTTAAATTTGGAAAAAGATTCCTTTTAAAGTGTGACGCTAAAGTCTCGTTTTGCCAGATTGAAATCCTGTTTTATTTCTGGATTTGTCGGAGTGAATTCCACTCTTGTTTTCTTTTCTACTTTTTTTCTGAGTTTGAGGCTTTTCAAAAGCACTTTGGATCCAATTATTCTACGTTTGCGCTTAAATGTTTTTTAAAAAGGTGAATTATTTATTTTAAATATGCATTAGTAGATTTGAAAATAATAAAAAAATATTTCTTGCAAAATGTGAATTAAAACTATTTATTTCGAGTTTCACATTTAATCATTAGTATGACTTAGGCTTGTATTCGGAAATTTAACGCTTTTCACAGGATCATTCAAAATTTCTCAGTTTCGTAATTTATCGACTAAAAATTCTGGCACCTAAGCAATTAACATTACTCAATTAGTTGCATAGATTTTTTTTGATTAATACTTGATTCAATAAATATCTTTCACTAAGCTGGAAATTTCTTATAATACGAGGGTCGATTTTCTTAACTTCCTATCAACTGCTAAACAGCTAAACAGTGGTAGATGATGGGAATGCATGTCAAGCGACTGCGCGTCTCATTGACTATAACTTCTGCTTTAACCAATGCTTTTTCGCTATTATAAACTAAACACATAATCGTAGCTGATCCAAATGATGCTCCCCCTAAGTGAGAGTTCCCTTTGTTATTCATTTTGTTCAAGTAGAAAGGAATAATGTAGAAGAAATTCACCAAAATATAAGCTGAGTATAGGGTGAAACCCTTATGAATAATGTAACACATCAATCAATAACTCCCGAGTCTAACATTGAAAACAACATTTTTTTTGCAAAATTTTTTTTTATTCATCAACATAACACCTTTTGTTAATCACCTTTTAGGGTGATACAATCGTTCCAATGCTTTTCCAAATCTTTTTTTTGTTTTTTTTTTTTGTTTTTTGTTTGTTTGTTTTTTTTCGCAAGAAATCTTTTTTGTTGCGAGTAAATAGCGATAAACAGCTTTCTGAATCATCGACTCGTTGCTGTTTTTGTTCCATCGAAAGCAATCGCGGCACCCACTTGGAAAAAACCTTTTTCACTTCACTTCAAAAAACCTTTTTCCTGGTCCGATCGACTTAAAATTTTGACACGTTTCGAGCAAAGGTTAGTACTCTAGAAAGACCTGGTTACTGGTTTACTACGAGCGCCATCTCTGGGGTAGTCTCGGGAGTTATTGATCGATTTGTTATTGTTCGTCCTGCCTTCTCAGTTCTGCTGTAAACCAGCAGCTTCTGGAACAGTTTATATGGGATAGTATCATCCTATTGCGTACAGCACCGATTGATTCTTATCCTTTATTCGATTTGAAAATCTATCTGGGATACCTAAGCTTTCAGACCAATAAGGAGTTTCGAATCAAAGTGCAGATCCATATCATATTATTGGTGGCAATGCTCTTCGAAGAAGATGTCGAAATGCTGAACAACCACTGTGACAAGGGCCTCAATTTTCACGGTGATTATGTTGAAATGTAGCCCTGTTTTCATATACTTTTTAGTACAAAACTCATTCAATTCCTTTATGGTCCATTGGAGGTTGAGAAAAGAGCTGTCACAAATGGATAGAGTGTTTGTAGAAAATGTCTGTAATGCTATAACTTAAAAACAATTAAACATAAACATACAGAATTGAAGGATTGTAGTATCAGAAGATTTCCTCCTTTAAGCCCATTTTCTTTTAACTGTCTACGATTCGTGGCACTGAAGAGATGATGAAGTTGATGGGAATAATTTAAAACTAAAATAACAAAGAAAAAAATAGTTTAAGAAATAACCAAAAATTTACATTAAATAATAACTGTGAATATCAACCAAAAATTTACTTAAATAATCAAACTATCAAAAATCCTAAGACCCTAAAATCTTTAAACAAACTGCTTAAGAATAAAACCGATTTAAAACAAGGAGAAATAAAGAAAATCAAAAATTCAGAAAATGGGAGAAAATGTAATTAATAATGTTACATAGATTGGAATGGAATAATGTGTTTTTAACGAATATTTCAAATCGAATCATCACACATCAGTAACATTAACCAAAAATCAGAAATTGAACCATAATAAAAATGAAAAAAAAAAAAATGTTACAAGAAAAAAAACATATTCAATTTCATTTTAGAATATCAAAGTACACTTTAATAATTCTCTGAATTCTTTTAATACTTATTAATAATTTTAACTAAAAAAGTTATATGTTTCAAACCAATAGTTACAAAGCATATGTTTGTAATCAAAAATATAATGAAATATTAATCTTAACTACTTAACTTTACGTAACTTAATTTACTTACCAACATTTTAAAATGTGGAACTAGTTAAACAGGACAAAAATTCGAGCAGATTTAAAACTTTACATAACCGGAAGTTTCATGAACATATTGCATTAGAAATAATAAAACAAAAGTTATCAAAATAAAAAAAAATGCTAACAGAGTAAAATGCCTCTTCCAAAAATCTCATCCACACGCCCTCATTCATTCACAACCATGTATTAATTCACCACCAAAGTTATGATTCTGTTATATATATATATATATATATATATATATATATATATATATATTATGTAATATATCAAGAAATCACAAGTATTCTATGTTTCTACCATTAATTAATTGTTCTTCAAATTTGGTTCTGTAGAAATAATTATTTTACATATTATATTTTCTGTAGAAATAATTATATTGCGTTTCTAGGGATAAAACAAAAAAAATACGTATTAAAATTTCCTTTATCATTAAAAGTAATCTATATTTTAAAAGTGTACTGGTGCTTAGAGTTTTTTTGACAATATTTTTTTTATATTGTTGTACTTCTTTTGTGAAATCAGCGTTATTTTCTATAAAAGTATTACCAAATTACGCTATACATTTCTTAAATTTTTCTGTAACCGATCCAATTCTAATCTTCCAATTCTAAAAGTTACACTGAAAAAGAATTTTTCTTCCTTATTCCGGAACCTAAATGCAGAAATATAATATTTCAAACTATAATCACTATTTTTCGTATGCATATACAAGTTTTACTTCTGTGAATTATATTAGAGTGTTTTCTGATTCTTTTCATTTCATTCAATGCAAATCTAACACACTTTCCTGTTTTTCTTGACTAAGTTTCATTCTACCAATCACTTATTTCTAAGACATTTTTTACTTCGCCTTATCTCTAATTTCTGATATAATTTTCCAAAAGATCATTTATTTTATTCACTGAAAGACAGTAACCCTTAATTGGAAAACAATCTGCTTTAGTCTTTTAATATTGCATTTGAGTTATTGCTTAAAAAACATCATAAAACATGTTTTCTTTTATACATGTATTTAAAAATACTTTTCTGAATATTTTGTTTTGAATAATGGTACTGAAAATTTTAAATAAATTATCATATTCAAATACACAAACATTAAAATAATACTTCCACCTAGTAATTAAATAAACTGAGTAATTTTTCAATGTATACTCATTTAAATTAAATTTTGCAAATTTCACGATGCATATGAGTGGAATTTGGGAGATACTCTATATAAAACATCCTATTTTGTGAAATATTAATAGCATATTTTTCATTGAGAATTCTAAGTACAGTACATTAAGAAACAGGTTACCATTGAATGCAATTGCTCTGCACTATAGGAATTATGTAATTGTGTATCAGTCATAATTTAATGATGCTTAATATTTCCTGGACATTTAAAACTACTTTTGAAAATGTATTACAGAATTATTAAAAATCAAAGCAGATGTAACAAAATAAGTTAAAAAGGAGAAGTTTTGGAAATATCAAAACATTGTCTACCTTGTAAAAATAATTCATGCTTAAATTTACTACCATCTTATCTTGTAAGACAATCGCTAATATAATATTTTCTGTTCTATCGTCCATAAACCTGTACATATCTTACAGAACTTAAAATTTGATAGAATTAAAAACAAGAAACGATTTGTTTGTTGTTCATAAATCCTTTTCAGGAATTAATTAAGGTTTTATATATTATTTGGATGAATAAAGGATATTGATCATCACTGAATATCTTGTTCTTTAAATTTAACAAAAATCTAAAATAAATTATTTGTTCATTTAAAATCTAGATTCTTTTTAAAAACTGTTCGGAAAAATAAATAATTTTAAAAATCTTCACTATGTCAATATCTCTCTAAATTTTATCATATTCTCTATTTTAAGATACAGTCTTTCTAAAGAAATAGTTGCAGTTTGAAGTTTGTGCAATATAAGTCCAATTTTTGATCCTCAAATATAAGCAAAAGAAATTTTATTTTATTTTTACTATGAATGTTCGTTAGTTCAATATTTATTCAAAAGAGATTTTGCAAAAAATAAAGTAACGTTCTTTCCTCTCTCTGCAACTATTATTTTTGGGTTTTTTTTTCCAGCTCATAAATGCACCAAAGATAATGAGTTTATAGGTTCGAGTCCATACTTAGAGGAAGAGTTATTCACCTTACTCAAATGTAGCTATATGCTGCATTGTTTCGTATAATAGTGAATTTCATATTTTAATAAATAATTAAGAGTAATTATGTAATTTCTAACAAATCATCCAGACGTCTTGTGAATATTTATAACATATACTAAATACAAAATTTAATTATTTTCGTTTGAAATATATTTAGTTGGCCTTTTTTGAATGATTAAAAAAATTAAAATTACTTGCTACGTCATCATTAATTTAGTGAATTAAGGATATTTACTGAAAAGTGTTAATTTTTAATCAAGTTCATTAAAAACGTTGCTAATAGAACTCAATTTATTTCGTCAAAAATTTAATATGTTAAATTCCATTTCTTGATGAAAGAATAATTTACTTTCATTTCCTGCCATGTTTTTAAGTTCATTTCTTAAAAAGAAATAAAGAGCTGGAAAAGTACTACAATTTCCTACTATCAGAAAGGCACATTCAGTATCTACCTAAACATCAATTTTTATGGAGTTTTTTTAGCGAATTTCAACTCTCTTTCATTTGAGTTGGGACTTCAATTTTACCCAAAATAGATCAACGTAATACTTTTGACTCGTATTCCAATGCATTCAATATATTTTTCACTTTTTTTTCCTTACCTTTACATTTTTTAGCACACGGTCTCATGCATGATTTACGTTTTTCCTTCAATGAAAACATTTTCTCTTAAAAGGCAGCAAGAATAAGAACCATAAACAACATGCGAAGAGGTCATTATATAAAAAGGAAAAAGACCACAGGGCCTCAAATCATTTTTACTGCTTCATTCCTTTGAAGTATTTTGCTGTTCAAACAAAAGATGGAAAATATTAAAGGCAATGAAAGAAAGGAAACAATTTATTGCACCATCTTTCATCGCTCTATAACATGTTTTATTTTTTTGAAAGGCGTATTTCATTTGTAGATAAAATGTGTTTTTTTTTCCTTGTGTAAATTAGTTTCTTCCAAATTCTTATTCCACGATATTATTGATCAATTCTTACTATAATTATTCTTGATATAATCTAATTATAGGTTATTGCGCAGAATATCTTTCAGCAGTGTTGTAGGAAATTGCTTATTGGAAGATGAGTATATATTCTTCTAAAGGAATGCTTATAATTCAATTAATTTCTTAATTAAAGAAACGTTTTTGCGAAGTAAAAGTGCTAATTAATAATAGATGTTAATTCGCTCAGTAGTTAGAAATATGTTTCTTAACGATTAGTTTTTTACTTATCAGATGTAAAATTAGGAATCAGTATTTTTACTCTTGCTTAAGGGTAGCAAAATAGAAGGTTTAAATTAGACTACAGTTAAGAATAAAAACATCATTCTACATATACGAATGGATGTATTAGTAAATAAATATTTAGTTAAAAGATTGAAAAAATTACTTCCGAGAATACATTTTTATTTCATTACAATGGTAATTACATTTCGAAATAAAATTTAAAAAAATCATATTTATATAACTTACTAAAGATTTTTTGAGAAAAATATTAATTGGCACAGTTATAATAGGCATATGTTTCTGTGATACATATAAATCCTTTTTACAAATTCTTTAAGCCATTTCTATTGTTTTTGATTATATATAAATGATTATATTTTTTATATCAATTTTCATCACGAATAAAAATTTTAATGTAATCTAACTTTATTTGTTGGAAATGTAATACAATAAATTAAGACCATGTATTAAATACACTGATTCAGCTTTAAGTCTTATAAGTATTTCGTTTATCGACTTTGAATAGATTTATAGGTAAAACTAGAAACATCATTTTAATTATTATTTAAATGGGTTAATGTATTCATAATGACACAAGAATTGAATGCTGACTTGTTTTTGTACAGCTACATTCCCTTATAAAAATATAAATTAACGAAATTATAAATCATCAAATCTCTACCCATTTATGCTTGTCAATAAAAAAGAACATTTTCATAAAAATTTCATACTTAACAGTATAAAACACACTCAAATACACTTAACAATGTTTAAATTTCTCTTTAACAATATAGCACGCATTCTACAATACTTAACAATAATAACATTTCTTTATAACAATATAGCACATTTTGATAGAATAAATTTTTTTAAAATTTTTAATTGTTCATCTGGTTTATGTTCTACCGCTTATTTCCATTCAATTAACCATTAGAAACTTTTAGTATGTCGTTGTTTGAATTGAGATTTTCTTCCATTCAATGAAACGTCCACATGACTTTTGTAAATTTGCAGTGAATTATTGAAGCATGCTGAATAGGATTGAAGAGATACATGTGTAATCAGAGAAGGGTTTAATATGAGTATCAAAGATGAAGAGAGTGAGTGAAAGTGATCAATGAAGAAAAAAGAATTGTGCCTATGCTGACAAAAGTAACGAAAATAAGCCTTAAAGTTAATAAATATCTGCATATAGTCAGTGAGTCGGATCTTTATTCAAAGTTCTACTATGGATTCGGACGCGATTAATGAGTGATAGTTAAGAAATATTTATAATGTTAATCTTTAAATTTAGATGTGTTGAGACAGTGATTTCTCCTCTTGCATGATAATTAATATTTCGTATTTTCATTACTTAGAGATCCAAATGCACTCAAGATGAGTTACTGCCTGCTTTGAATTTTTTAGTGATTGTGTTTATTAGTGTCTCTCTAATTACTAATTGGAGGCTAAGAGATCAAATAAAGGAAATAATTTCAGATACTTATCAGTTCTTTAAACCCTTTAAGTGTTAAAATTTTCAAACTATTAAATTATATGAGTTTTTATAAAATATTGAATATCGATATAAAGGAAGAAAAAACAAGATAGAACCCTATGTCATTTTGCTCCTAATTATGGCAAGAAAGAAAGCCTAATTCAAATGAAATAGTTATAAGGTTTTGAGTCACAAATTAGCATCACCTTTAGTTAATGGAAATTTATGATCTTTTGAATGAATTATTCTTACTTGTTATAGTTCATTTTTAAAAAGCTTTTCTTTAATTTGTTCTATAGATCCGCTTGTTCCTCAGATTCCTTGAACAAACCTTAAAGATATTCTAAAAATATATAATTACTACATATGATTACTTTATACATTTTAGGAAAAATCAAATCGGCTGAATTTTAGAAACAAAATCATGCATTTTTTTTTATTAAATTAATATTAAATAAAACATTCTTTCTAACTTTGACAGCGAAAAATGCAATTAAATGATTTTTGGTAATTTCTCAGTGCGAGAATTTTTTATTTATTTACACATTCAAAATAAATTGAATCAACTGCAAGTAAAAAAATTTTAAATTGTTTCGCATTATATAGTATATTGTAAATAGGAGCATAATTAATTAATATTTATGTAGACAAAATTAATTTAAGCATCTCTAATTAATATTTTAATATAAATGCGTAAGAACTACTCCAGATGAAATACAAAAAATAATATAAAAATACATTTTATTTTAATTTGCAGTTGTAAAATAATTAAACATATTTATACTAAAGGCATGAATATGTTTGATTATTTTCCACATTATTGGAAAAATTAACAAATAAATAAAGGTACACATGAAATATATATTATATATATATATATAAATGTGTATATTATATGTGCACAGTGGTGGCCAAAATTGTAGACACTTTTAGAAATTTATGTTTTTTTTTAATTTTGTTTGCTTATAAAAATTTTACGTTTCACAAAATTCAAAGTCATATACATAATTTTAAAAGTAATTTTATACTGAGTTCAATACAAAAACAACATTCTAATATTTTCCGTACGAGAAAGGTTATATGTACTTTAATCTAAGAAACAAACGCAGTTTGATGAGGTTTATAATGTTTAACTATCATGAACAATCACTGTTCTGTTTCTGGGAACCACTGAAATGTCTACAGTGACTAGGAAAAAAAACATATGGCTTTTTCCAATTATAAACATGATGCTAGCAGAAGCTGACACGTAGTTATGAAGCTGACATCATGTTTGCAATTGGAAGAAGTCATTATTATTATTGTGCTTTGCTATGTCGATGGTGAAGTATGTTTCTTATGTAATCAAATTACAAGTAGTAACAGTTGTAAAATTTTAATATATAGTCAAGAAGCAATGATATCAAATAAAAGAGTAGATTGGACACCTAGAAAGAGATGTAAGATTGTTATGTGAAGAGAATGTTGCCTTAAATTTGCTGAAATTGCAAGATAATAAGGGTGATTCAGTGGAATCAAATTCAGGAGACAAACTGATTTAAGTAAGTAGCAGAAAAAGATTGAAAAAGGTACACCACATCTGTTGATAACAGAAGAATAAAAATACTATGTATCCAAGGTAGAAGAATATCATCAACTACCATTAGAAGTTATTTGAGTTTGCTGTTTCAGTAGGTTCAAGAACAATCAGAAAGAGATTAACAAATGTTGGACTAAGAGGTAAAATTGCAAGCCTTATCTCAATTTGCAACTGCGCTGATAAAGACTACAGTGGGCAAATGAACACATTAATTGGACGGAAGAACGGTGATCACAAGTTTTATGAAAGATAAAACTTAGATATATTTATTCGGTAGAAAACGTTACTATATAGAAACTAAGATATCTTTATTTTGTTCATAACGTTACTATATAGAAACTAAGATATCTTTATTTTGTTGATAACGTCACTATATAGAAACTAAGATATCTTTATTTTGTTGATAACGTTACTATTTAGAAACTAAGATATCATTATAGCTGAAATATAAAATATTTAGAATAGGCGAATATGTTCATTCTGGCTCCAGGTAGACAACTTTGAAGAACCTACATAGTCTTATAATTTAGTCATATCTCTCAGCAGATGGTATAGATTTTCCTTCATGTCATCAATGGGACACTGAATACCAGAAAATACATTTAATTTCTTCAGGAACAAAAATTTCTTCTTTCCATGAAGGATCTCTTTTCCTATAATACTTCATTTGTTTTCCAGCAGGATTCTGCACTCTACAGCAAAGCAAAATTATCGAAAGAAAAATTTTGTTCAAAGAGCTTTGTATTGTTATTCAAGCGAAGGAAAAGTCCTGACCTTAATCCTATCAAAAACTTGTGGCACCATTTGAAAACTCTTGTCTGAATGAGGTGCCCATCAAATATAAAAGAACTAATTGAAGCAATAATTGTTTCCTGTTAGTATGTCAAAACGAAGGCGGGCTTAAAATTATCATCAGCTCAATCAAACATCTATGTGAAGATATAATTAGAAATAAAGGCTACTCTACTAAGTACTGATTACTCTTTGCAAATATCAGTGTCAATTGTAATTAACTGCAAATTAACTTTTTTTGTATTGCATATATTTGAATTTTGTTTTTAGATTTGAATTCAGTATTAAATTCTTTTTAAAAATATATATATATATATATATATATATATATATATATATACACATACAGGGTTGTCAAGAAAAAAATTAAAAAACTTAGCCAACATCTGCACTTGTAACTTTCATACCGTTAAACCGATAGCGAAGAAATTTTAAATATAATTATTTGCAGGTATGCGCTTATGATTCTGTGAATGGCTCACTTAATGATAATGCGCTTATGATTCTATGAATGGCTCACGATAATGTGAATGAATTCTGTGGCTCTCACGGTTACGATATAGTAACAGAAACTTGAAATATTTGAATGCTAATGCCTACTATTTTCAATCACAAAATGTTCAGCAGATCCAATAACTTTAAATAGCGTTAGAACGGTACCTATATTCCCAAAAACGGAAGTATTACGCACATACAAAAAGCTTTTTCTCAGGGCGAACTTAGGAATATTACATAGACAAGACACCAATCACTGGTGACAACACATATTGGACAAAATAATGCATTGATTTAGATCAAACATTTTTCACATGAGTGCCATCACAGGCAATTATGCATTGCTTCCGGGAGACGTTGGACAATAAAACTCAAATAAACATGGTACAACGGATGTTTGTAATCTCAGCTTGAAAGAATCTTTTAAATCAAAGTTTGTGGAATACAAATGTAATCTCTGGGGAAGGCAGGTTTGATATATCCCCAAAACCAGAAATCCATAGGAATCAGATCGGGTGATCATGAAAGTCTCAGGAATGGAAAATGGCACGAGATGATACGATCATCCAAAATACTATTCTAGGACTCAGCGAATAGACTTTGCAATTTGTGGAGATGGACAATCTTGCATCCAAACGATGTCATTTAGTACATTCCTCTGAAGTAATTCTGGTATTACATAATTTTGAGGCATGACTGTATAGTGAGAGGCTGTTACAGAGCGTGGTACAAAGTCCGTTGGTGTCGTTTCCTCAAAGAAGTACGGGACAAAAACAACTGTGCCTGTAATGCTGCACCACACATTAACTTTGGCTTCATATAAAGGCACTGGTACCACAGCATGAGGATTCGTGCTAGCCCAGTGCACGCAATTTTTGGTATTCGTGTTGCCATTTAAGTTGAAATGCGTCCGTCTACAGTATGCTAAGTGGTCAGTTACGATATGATACTAAGTATCAGCATCATATCGTATTAGAAATTCATTTGCATGCTCAATACGTAGTTGTCGGTCCCCTGGCTGCATTATCTGGACATACTGATACCTATATGAAAACATGCAAAGTACAGAACGCAGAAGCTTTAGGACCGTTGTTTTCGGTATATCCTACACATGATCTGTGTCTCTTGCATGTGTACTAAAGTCACTGTGTAATGCTCTTCTAACAACATCCTCAGAAACAGATGGCCGTCCGGAACGCGGTTTATTGTAGGTGCAGCCCGTATCTTTGAATTTTGTTCACTAAATCATGAACAACTTACGCAGTACACGCGTCACGTCTTTCGAGATGATTTCGGTGATAAACATGCAAGGCTCCCACACAATTCATCTTATTTTGATAATGCAATTTTAACAATTCACCTCGAAATATCCCAGGCAGAGTCATTTAGACGGCATGTGCGAGCTCACGACTGAGGAATTAGCATACCTACCTCGCACTTTTACGGTTTTCTACGCTGAATATCTGGCAAACGTCGTTCTTTGATTTTTATCTTACCTCAGTCATGTGCAAATTTTCGGCCTGTGCCCAGATCGTGTTTTGTAGGCTGGTTGGTAGGTTGGTTTAGCGTCAGATTAGAGCAAAGCAGAGGGTTCTTTCCTACGGTCCGACGCTCAACCTAAGTGTAGTTCTGACACATGCCATCACAATCAGCGGGGTGCCCTCCTCCTCCTCCACAGGCATGATGGCACTTAAGAAAAGTACGGTTATAAGAAAATTTGGCCAACATCTTCACTTCTAGCTTCTGTTCCGTTTAACAGAACGAGATGAGATTTCAAATTTGGAGGTATGTACTCGAGAATCGGCGATTGGCAACACCGTAGCGTTCACTATTACAATTATAGTGACAGATACTCGAAATTTTGAATGACAACGATTTTTTTCAGTCTCAAAATGTTTAAGGAATGCAAAAACCTTAAATACCGTTGGAACGAATTTTTTATCCCCAAAAACGGATGTGTTATGCATATACAAAAACAGTTCTGAAAATCTACCACCTAAACTCCGACAATGATAGGTCAGTTAGAGGAGCAATAAATTCGAACTGGAAGGGTCGAGTTCAAGGTGCGCTTGGCTAAAGAGCGCTATGGGCAGCTCATGTATAAAAAATCTGTTGTACGTGTCATGTCCTGCAAACTAACGTGCAAATTAGTAAAGCGGTGGATATATATATATATATATTTGTTACCAAAGCATCTTTTGCGGGAGTGTGCGTTGGAGTGAAAATCAATACCAACTCGAAGGATAATGACAAATGACAATTTATTCTTAAATCTTCAGGACAATACATAGATAGCACAATTTGCACTATAAGAGATACACAGCACTTGCATAATTCAATGACACAGGTACAGGAACATATGTACAGTCACAAATATTACACAGCAACTTTAGGCTGACTAGCTTATTATTTTCATTGCTGACATCCTCCGCAATAATATTCTGCACATAAAGGGTAGGCTACTATGATTTCCTTGGAAGACACACAGTACCACTTCACAAATGTAACCTACACGCTTTACTTCAAATGCCAACAGCGTTCCGTTGATCCCTCAATTGATCTCCTTAACAAAGCCTGCATAGTCAGACTCTCCATAACATTTCCTGTAAATTTAAGCCGAATCTACAGCCGTGATTCCCCAATAGATCTACAAATCAAACTCCACAGAGTAACTGATTCCTTACACTGATCGATTCCTCACCCGACTGTAACTTTTGTAGTTATACCTTTCAGACAACGCGTGACGTCATATTGGAAAACTGAAAAAACATTCAACATGAAAAATCAGTAACTTTCTTCCCGTTTGGTTTTCCGCTCAGGTTCCACTGTCTTCGAGTACTTTCCATTTGTCACCAAAGTCGCCCTGTATCTGGCAGTTGTCAAATCCGTTGCCAAGGTGAAGGGTTCATTACTAAAGATCTCATTTTACTGACTTGTGACTTCTTTCTCATTCTATCGTTTTCGCGAAAAAAGAGGCGTTGCAGGAAATCATCAACTCACTTTCATATCAATATATGTATGTATGTATATATATATATATATATATATATATATATATATATATATATATATATATAATTAACATTATATTATTAATATCTGCAACAATGAGTATAAAAATGTTGAAGAAAAGACAATTCACTTTTTGATTCCATTTGAATTTGGAAATAGAGTACGAAATTGAACCTAGAAAAGAACCTATCAATAGGAAAAATTCACTTTTTTTTGGAATCATTTACACTAAACTCAACATTTCCTCAACTTTCTATGTTATGTCTACTGGAAGACCTGCAAATACTTGTCTACTCTGTAAAAATCAGTAATCTAACAAGGAAAATAGGGAGAGCGATATTCTCTACATTTCTACGACATTTATTTATAGTTTCTACGTTCCAGTTATACATAAACAAATAAGTACAATATTTACAAAATATAAAATGTTTTGAAACAGCTCATACATTAACTTGAGGTCAGGAAAGAGAAATTACATGAAAACAAGGAAAAAACCGCCTTATATGGTCAAGATCTAAATGTACTCTGGAATATTATCCATGAACCCATATGTTCTCACTTAGACGAGACAAGACACCTTCTGACGGTATCCAAATGAATTATTTCCAACATACTAGTACCAACACCTGCTTTTTGTCAGGTGTTTTACTCTCTACAATAAGAGGTTTTCTTCTTCCTTTTAGTTTCTTTGATGCAGTTCAATCTAATTCTCTTGTTTTCATTGCTTTCTCCTTTCAGTGAGCTTTGTCAGAGGTTAATAATTATGCTTTTAGGTTAATGGTTCTATTCAGGATACTATGTGGGAGAACTCCTTGGTGTATTTAAAAAAATAGGGAGCTTCAGCAGCTGATGAAAATGCGCTCACTTTCTTCCAATACGAAAGGGGGCATCCGGTAAAAATGGTTTCAATATCTTCTAGCTCGGATCATGGTGCTTTGCGTAACACATCCTATAATTTAGGGTTATATACTTAGGAAAGCAAAAAATGGAAACGTCACTTAATAATTTGGAACAGCAAAGAACAAGTTTCTGGGGGAAATCTGACTTTTGTGTTTTAGCTCTTT
>BMAW01040781.1:482650-505291 GCA_019974015.1 Nephila pilipes
TTATTGAAATCAATGATACTGAACAGGTACATAATAGTTTAAGGTTTCAAAATACTGAACAAACGTCACCATACAGTGAAGTCTGATTATTATAGTTTAAGGGGGAATATATATATATATATAAGGAATAATATACCGTAACACACACAGATTCCAACCATGTCATCCTGGACTAGGAAGGAAATAACTATTTCTTAGCTGTGCGTGGAATTCTAATAAATTGAGCAGAAGTGTGCAGAAGGAAATGTCCAGCTATGCAACAAATCAAATATATTATGTTTCTATCATAAGATCTTGGTAATTACTTACAATTTAAAAAAAAGAATTTTAAGGTTGCAATCTGACAATAAATTTTTTTCAGATGAAGAAAATTTTCCAAATTAATAAAATATATCATACGAACAGTAGCATAGTTCACATATTTCAGTTTGGATCAATTCAATTTATCTGGAGCAAAAAGTGTTCCAAGATTCTTTTTTTATATAATGTTAAATAAGCTAGTTTCCTTTTCACCCAAATTATTACTTTTCATAAGCTAATTCAAAGAAGGAATTGCATATTTGTTGAACATTTTTAAGTCTTAAACACGTGGTATAGCTAAGTACACAATTAATTTTACTCCAAAATAGAGCATCTGCTAATTTTTAGGTAATAGTTACAAATAGGAACCTCTTTTCTCCTTAAAATGTAACACATATAATCTTTTAAGTAATATATGTATTCAAGAAAAAGAATATATTTATTTTCAAAAATTTTATTTTCTATATTAAATAATACGAAAATTGACACGTAAAATATATATGTAATATATGTGATAATGCTTATCAGAACTAATTTTCTTAAGTATATTTATGTTTATTTAAAAATGAATAAGAAACTTGACAGAGAAAGTGAGAGTATTCCCTATTAAATTCATACTTCGAATGTTAAATTAGCCTTAAGGACAGCAACTTCCATTTTATGTTCATCCAATATATATTTATTAAGAAAAATACCCTTTCTAGTGGTGTATTAGATGTTCTCTCTCAGTACACAGGACAGTTTGACGTCCTGGAAGTTGTTCTTGGGAGGGGAGAACAGATTGTCTTAAAGAAAACTAGTTCAGTTAAAAGAGAACGTATGATCGCATTAAGAGTGAAAAAAAATTGCAATTTTAAAAATGTCATAAATTTATATGAAACTTGACCAATTTTATTGTGTAAAATGTGTTTCGAATTTATTTCAAACTTTTTGATAATAGGTTACACCAGCCTCAAAATTTAGTCAATAATACTTTCGTAATGTATAATGAACTTACTAAAAACCAAAATACATGTTAAAACATGTTACAAAATAAACGTTAAATTGAATACATATGAGTATGATAATCATAATGCGAAGAACTCATAAAAAAAGTTGTGTTTTAAAGAATGAATTTTATAAAATATTTATTGAAAGCATTAAAATTGTATTATATTCACATTTTACACAATTCAAAGAAATATACCAATAAAACATTAATTTGACAGAAAATATTGCTTGAATCCTGATTTCTATTGATGCAAAACATGTTGACATATGCTTGACGTTTGAAATTTTTATCCGCGAACAGTTTTATTTTTAAAACAGAGCGACCATGTGCGCCCACATGTTCGTAATTTTTGACAGATTTTGATAACATGTTGAATAAAATATTCCCTTTTGCTAATTTTAAGGACAAAATACTAAAATCCTGAGATGTAAAGACGCCATGGAAAAAAAAGGATTCAAAAGCATTTTTGATCGAAGTAAATAAATTTTGAATCTGTTACGACTTCTTTTCTCAAACAATTCTTTTCAAGACGCATGATTGTTTTAGATTTACTTATCAATTCTTTAAAGCTTTTTGATTCTAAGGCAGATTTTTAGAATAAATTGAGAGTATTGTGTGGGTGGTTCTAACGTAAATTTTTTATATGGTAATGTTGTTTTTTCTGTATTTAAAGTAAGCTCTACTTAGCTCAAATATTTTCTATAAAAGAATAAAATAAATAGAAAAACAATATAACATTTTTAAAATAAGGCTTAAGAATAAGGCAATGTGTTTATAGTTTTAAAAATCTATACATTTTACAACATGCAAGATATTTATTTATTATTTTCTTCAATAATAGAAGGATGTACTCATTTAGGTTCAGTGTATTTTTATAGCTTCTGTTCTTGTTCTTTAAAAATAAAAAAAAAAAACCATCAAATTAGTTCTACATTAGAAATAAATATGATGACCAGTATAATCTGTGAAACCATCAAAAAAATTTTTATGCAGACATTTGATATAATGTTTGCATAAAATGTATTTTCTTTCAACTAATCTCCTACAAACTTTCATATGACGTTACTTCTTTTGAAGTCCTCTTATTGAGAAGGAGGAATTAAGTAAATTGTATCAGAAAAATAGAAGTGCTGCAAATAAGATTGATGAGACAAAACCACTTATACGTAGCAAAAAGTTTAATATTTCGGAGGTTCTGCTTCATAGGCATCAAAAATATCTAGATTTTTGATTATTTTATCAAGGCTAAAAAATGTAGTGAATTATTTTGATTTGTAAATTAGAGACCGAACTTTATCAAAATATAATTGATCAAATACTCGAAAGTAATGAAGTGGGAACGTTACAAACTTTTGTTTCATGAGTATAAGCAAACTAAAATATTAACCCTTTCACTACAGAAGGGAGAGAAAAGAAGTGCTATTGATTTTTATATATATTATTTAAAATGCATTAAAATTAATACATAAGAAAGAAAAAATTAACAAAAATTATACGATTTACACAAAAAATTACATAGAATCAAACCTTTTTAAGAAAATACAATATATACTTCATTTAATACATAAATTTTATTATATAATGATATACAATTACATGGAATATAAAAATATAAAAAAAATCAATCCTATTTTTTATGTGCGGCATTTTACAAAACCACAATGTATAACATGTTGAATATATGCATACTCCATAATGTATACTCCAACGTCACGTCTTACACTCAAACTAGTATTTTCTACTTTTTTTCAATAAATCATTATTTGATGTTCCAGACTCATCATTTAAGTCAATAAATGGTGCAGATTTATCAGAATTTTCCCTTATATCACAGTCAGACGAGTCTCGCTTCCCTGTTAAATACTTTCTTTTCGCTATGACAATCGCTATAGAAAAAAACCCGATCACATAAAATAAACAGCCTCTACAAATAAAGACTCTACCTTTCATATACATCCATAAGTTCCCATTCGAACTTCAAACAAGCAAGAAATAAATAAAAGCAAACCAAAAGCACAAACGAGTCCTTTAAATTATTTCATCACTCTTAAGGAGCTACGCTGCATTACATGCTTTTTGATTATATAAACAATTCCCCCCGCCTCTCCTGACAGAAAATAGAGAAATCCAAGCCCAAACCATCAAGGTCAACATTTGAGATATCACATCGAGATATCACATCGAGAAAACGTTCACATCGAGAGTATCTGTATTGATACTTTGGTCTGTAGCAGACATTCTCGGAGCGTATCAAATGTAATACGCTCGGCCTAGGAGAGAAACGTGAGCCTATCGCATGTGAAACATTGAGAGTGAATGGGTTAAGACCCCTTTATATATGAAAATTTTGAAACAAACGTTCCTTCGAAAAGTAAAGAAATTCTATGATGAAAGGTACATGGTCTTGGGATGTGTGTGATTCTATGTATTAAAAATAATCCCTTCTTAAGAATTTAATGATAATACAAAAAAAATGTTAAGTAATTGAACCCGTATTTACTTGTTAATTGACAATATAAGAAATAACTTCATCATGGAAGAATAGATCATTTAATAAATATTGCTATGAATTTAAACTGTTTCAAATATCTGAAGAATTTTTAATATTCACCTGACGAAACATCATGGAATGCTAAACAGCTTTCATTATCTTAAATACATAATTGCTTTTGAAATGATCATTACTTTTTTAAATGGAACATGAGCTAGATTTTATAAATAGGTATTAATTTGAACATTTTTTAAGAACTTTCTCTCCAAACGAGATATTATATTCTCATATCTAAGAAACACGTTTCTTCATAGTATTTATTTATTGTTGAAAACCCCTGGAATAACTTGTGGAAATAAATACGCTGTTGGCCAAAATACTTTACTGAGAAGAAGTAGATATCAACACCAATTATTTATTAGATATATAACACACCGTACAAAGGTGAAATGTTTGAAAATACAACCTTGTGTGATGTAAATGAAATCAGTCTTGAATGTTGCCTACATGATTCGCAACAAACACTGCTGTACCTATTGCATTTAATGAAAGTACTTTAGATGTCTTGTTGTGGTATAATAATAGATCCTGCATCTCTACATTGCCAAAGTTCATCTGTTGTAATAGCGTGTGGTATATTCCGATCAAATCCTTCTCCAATCATCGGTCAGACATGTTCAATTGCCAATAGATCACTATAAATGGTAGGTCAAAGCAGGAATGCAATCTTGAGGTAGAAGAAGACTTGAACGCTGCTTACTATTTACTAACTAATAAGATTAAAAATATATTGTTATTTTTTTGCCTAACTCATTATTTATATAATGAGCTAGTTATGTATACTATATATGTGAAATCTTTTTCAATGTTTCGAATAATCTATAATCACATGATAGTGCTTGAAACAAATAATATAATTTATTCGTTGTTAACTTACATACCTGCACTTAAATTCCTACAATTAAAGTTTCAATTTTGTTACATTTAGTGTCTTCTACATCTATAACTTTTATCTGTATTATGTTTCTTTTGTTACAATATTGTAAAATTAAAAATGAGTGATATATGGAGAATGAAGAGAAAGTATTGTAAGATAAAAAATAATATGTACAAATAATTTAAAAGAAAATACAACAGCAGATTTTTATCAAGACAAATAGACAAAATATATTTTTATTCGAGGAGAATATGAGCTCGATATGTAAAGGAAAATGAATTTAGACCGATTACTTGTAAGAAAACGTAATAATTTCATAAATGACTTGCGCATAAGAATAAGAAACTTTTTTTGCAAAAAGAAGAAATCGCAATTACAAATGAGAATAGTACAATTAAATTAAAGTTTTAGGGAGTAAACAAATGTCTGTTTCTCATATTCTGCCGGTTTCATTCATATTTTGCCTTCTTTCAGTTTTCAAATTACTAATCTTATTTTTTAGTAACATATTTATCGTGTTTCATTCACAACTTAACAAATATTTTGTAAGTGAAATAATCTTCATCACTTTGTTCGGTCATAATATCAAACTTCAAAGTTTTTTGAGAATTGAAAACGTCTCTGATGGATTATTTTAAAGTTGAAGCTCTATAATGTCATCTATAACTCTTAAAATAAATTGCAATCATAAATAATTAAAATAAAAAAAGGTTCCCAGAAATTATGCAACAAAAATTATTGCTTTCATATGTCAATGAAAAAATGATCAATTTATCTGTAAAAAAACTATTAGAGAAAATAATTTTAAGTTCTTTCAAGATATTTTTCACAATCAATTTTGATAAACTAAGAAATGAAGTCTAATGTATTGGTATAAATTAGCATATAGTTTTAGCTTGAAAGTTTTTTTGTGCAGGGTATATTTATTCAGGAATTTAAAATACCATCATTGTATTTATATACAAAACTAAACCATTTTTCTGGTCTAAGAGACCCAACACGCTTTGATCTCTTTTATTTCTAAGAACAACAAGTATATAGTGTAATTAAAATGAATTATATTTTTGACATTTCAGAGAGAATATTTTAAAAATGCATAAAATAAATTAAACTCTTTCATAAAAGCTTTCACGTTCACGCTTGATGGATGTTTTGTTGGTAAAACTTGACTATCAGGTCACCATAAATGATTTTTTTTTCATCTACTAAAATAATGGAAAAAATTATTCATCCGTATTAATATGTTACGTAAAACTACATTTCAGATCCTATTAAAGTGCATTTATTTAACTACAGTAATTATATACTTCTGAGTTTCCCGCAGAAATATTCAAACTTTAAAAACATTGTTAGTTAACTATCTTTAAATTTATTCACAATGTTTTAAAGTTATACTACATTAAGAAAACATTATTATTCATCAAATATATTACAATTTATGCAAACACTTATGCAATATTTAAGCTACTGAAATGTAATTTTTACTAGTTTTATTTTTATTTTTAGGTGATTGCGAATGAATATTTGACATTTTAATTGCAAATGTATTTATGTCCCTAATTATGATCATAATTTATTTAAATTGCTTAAAACGCTTTATGGTATGCATTGCATTTTAATGAAATTGTGAAACCTGAATGTGAACTTTTTTAATATATGATTAAAAATGTTTAATTTAACTCTACTTATATATGTAAAAAATAGTTGTGAATATGTTTTCCATTAACACATTTTTAAAAAAATCAATAATTGGGTAAAACTTCGGTAAAATTCTGAGAAGGTTTTTTTATCGTGAATCTGTATTAAACTTAGCTTACTGAATGCAGATTAATTTCAAAAGCTCTTAGAAATAAAATGTAAATAAAAGTAAATTTTAACTTAATACATTTTAAACTAAATTTTAATCATAAGAAACACTTGTAAATGATCCATATGGTTACAAAACGATAGAAAAAATTCATATAAACCAAAAAATATTTTACCCTCGTATTTTTTGTAAACATTAGGACAACCTAATAGTTATTAGTACAAAAATAGTGATCTTCGTAGTTTGGTGTTAATGGTTACGAAATCAAGGCCGGCGTTTTTCCGTTGAGACGGAAGTTCACATCCTAACATCAGCTATACAACTAATCTAATTCACATTAAATCTGTGGAAGTTCCTATCCCTTCTTCGACATGATGTGGAAGTTTGGAGATGAAAAAATGCCTGATCACATATCGTCCTAGTCACTAGTTCGAGATCTATGGCCAATAATCTTCATGTTGTTTCTAAGTGTAATGTTAATATGTAATCACACGGTACAAAAATAAGTTAATGAAATTATATTTACCGTAACAATTGAAAAAGCCGACCACAAAAAATAAATCTATAATTAATATACATTTTAGCATCGAGCTCTCATGCTAATATATATATATATATATATATATATGTGTGTATATATATATATATATATATATATATATATATATTCAAAGTTCTAAACTATATAAAAAAAATAACAGAACATTTCTTAAGATAAAAAGTGAATTTGTAATTGATTTTAATTCATGACATGAGCTTTGACTGTATTTTTATAAATGTGATATGTTATAGTGATTTGACTATCAACTTTTGTTTCCAAAAAAGAGGAAAACATACATTTTACTCTTCCACTTAAAGAACTGCTTTGCCTTATTGTTTCTAATTTTATTCCAAGATCGCTTTGTTTTCACCGTTTCGTATTACGTACGGTATTTTCGTTCTGACGAATCAAGAAAGTCTAAAAATATACTTCGGAATCCAGAAGACAACAGGAAAGCAATTTCCAACTCGTAATTACAAATCAAGTACCAAAATCGTCAAATTCCCCACGCATTTGAAAAATGATTTCTGCCTTGAGTAAGGTAGTTCTGTGTGAAATACTAATTGCTGCATTGAGGAAATGCAGTACTTAATTAAGCATGCAAATCAGCCTCGAGTCCAACAATGGAGTGAAACTGTTTAAAACGGCAACACAGTGGTGATAAATGCTTCTTTAATTGGCGGCCTGATTAGATGCCACGGTATGAATCGAGGCTTGCTAGGATGGTATGCCAAGTATCCGTCACGAACAACACTAATTGCACATTCTCATTTGCATCACATAGTGCATTCTTAAGCACATATTTACATTGGTTTTGTGATGGAATTTATACAAAGGAGAAAATAGGATAATAAAACTGTGCGTGTCAGAAGTAACTCAAATGAAGAATTTCTTTCAAATTGTTATTAATTACTATTCTTTATTTATATCTATTTTTTAAGCAGCAATTCATATTCAGTTAGTGGAAAAAAAGATAAGAAAATGTTTCTCGTATAAATTACAGAAAATTCAAAATTCATTACATAATTTTCGGAATGTTCTGAACTTAAAATAATTAAAAATTATCAACTTAGCAAAAAATTAATTTAATACGGACCATTCAAAAAGTGAATTTAAGAATAAGCAAATAATAAAAAAAATTCCAGGGATCATTATAGTATTTCATATTTTTGGAGAATTTTAAAAGACGGGAAAAATTAATAATATTTATATAATAATTTTGATAATGTGTGAAATATGTAATAAGCAGCAAAAAAATTTAATGAAAAGGTTCAGTAAGATACTTTATAAAAGTTAGATTTAATTTTTTGGATATTAGTTAAAAATAACGTAATAGTTTCGAAATTATTTTTATACCTTTAACAAGAAAAGAATAAATTATATTTGAATATTTTATTTATTTTAATATTTTGAATTTAACAAAAATAATTTGATAACGAATTTCTGGATCTTTTAAAAACCATACACTTCAAATAACATAAGATATAAATTAAAATAATTATCGAACCACTTTGTAAGGATAAAGTATTTTTTTTAATTACCGCATACTAAAATTATTACTTAAAGAAATACTCATGAATATCAGGTCAAATTTCAAAACCCTGTTAAAGATATTGGAAAATTTAAATTATTACAGATATAACGTACTGTAACTACTATAGAATGTTTACAACGTGTTATTAGGTATATTATATAGGTAATAATGTTTTATTAAATAAATGAAGTACTTGTTTAAAAATTTTGTGTTAGATTATTTAACAAAAAAGAAATTATCATATGATTTGATCTTTTAGTGATAATATCTAACAAAAAGTAGAAAGTATTCGAAGTTAATGTTTCTTTTATGAACTTATATGTACATATAAAATTTCACATCCACGTATTATTTCAATTTTACGAAACAGAAAAATCAAAAAAAAAAAACTACCTTATACTTTCTTGCTTAGGAAACTAAATTTCTAAATTGTTTTATTTTTGTTTATCACATCGTTCATACATTCAAAGTTATAGACATTCATATAGATTAACTGCATATATTTTATAGGTGAAAAACCAAATTTATTCCTTGTAAATTATGGATTTGTATAAGTTTGCTTAAATTGAAGATCATTAACTTTGTATATTATTATTAATATTTTTACAGTTTATAAAATCATCTTATCCTAATCTTAAGGTTTTTAATAGTATTTAAATTAGTATTAAGTGCATTTATAACAAAATTTACTATTGAAAATAATCTTATACTTTTTTTCAATACTTTGTTTCTTTTAATCATAAAAAAAATTTATTTCGTGATTCAAATTTTAATATAACAAAGTTTTCAGTTAGATTCTAAAATAGTTATATACATTTTAATTGTGAATCCGTTTATTCTCAAACTATTAGAACTTTAATAATAAGAGAAATTTCTAATATTAAAATACGCAGAAAACTTCATAAGTAACGATAACAGATAGATAATGTTATATTGCCATATAAAACTTTAATTAAATATAAAATAGCTTTACCAAAGTATGTAAAGATTTTCTCAAGAAAAGTGTTTGTGTTTAATTTTTTAACCTTTATTATTAATTAACATTAAGTATTTTACATTATAACACTAGATATCCTGTCTCCAATAAATCTATTTTTCGTTATTTGATTGCAACTGTTAAGCGTCTTAATATGGGATATATATATATATATTCTTTGAGAGTGTGCGTACAATTGTGTGTATCACCAAAAAGAAACTATCATTTTTCCTATAAACATATTTTTTTAATAAAGTTATATATATATATATATATATATATATATATATTCGAAAACTTTGTTTTTTAAACATAATTTCGGGTGAACATTATTATCAATTTTTAATCCGATTCCTCGCTAATGATTTGAGCAAATCGTTGGTTTCTTTAAACGTTTATATTATTTTTTTTTAGAATCTTATATCAAAAGATTATGAATGACAACAGTAAAAATCGTCTTAAAGAACTAATTATTTGGTTTTAATGAATTCCGTGGTGTACTTGGAAATAATTCAAACTTGCATCTCTTCATTTGTGATACAGGACAATTGCTGTTAGTTTCATGAAGGCAAAGCCACTCCGTACACTTAAAACCTGATAATGATAGTTCATAAGGAATTCTTTGATGAATGTTTAGTTTCTTTAGGCCTCTGGCCATGAAGGTTACCAAAACTCATTCCGTTAGGCTTTTTCGTTGGGTTATCTCAAAGATAGAGTTTTACAGAGAAGTAGTGCAACCATCGATGAATCAAAACAAATCATAATTGAAGAAATATTATCAATAACACCAACAATATTGCGAACTGCGTAAAAAAAACTTGGTTCGCCATATTCAGGGATTGCATTCAAAATAGTGGTGAACATTTTAAACATTTCTTGTAAGGATTGATAATGTTAAAATTTGAACTAAATTATACTGTTCAAAAAATAAAATCATCATAGATTTATGTAACATTGAGCGTCTCCATTTCTGTTTTACCTCGCAAATAACGTAGTAATAGTCCAAAATAATAAGAAATTGTAACCCACATTTAATCAAGGCTCAATTTGTTGTACTTCAGTATTACAATAGTTGCCACATCTGTCAGATTTAAGGGTAATAAGAAAAACCAGCGGGTACTTTTTTAAATTGATCAACCTGTATAGTAGAACTAAAATAGAAAAGGAAAATATTCTAATTTCGTTTCGTTTTTACCAATTTATTTTCAAAATTGGATTAGCATTCTCATCTTGAGAAATTTTATAGAAATTTGAGTCTTAGTCATTTCTAAATAAAAAATAAGAATTTTCAAATTCTGATAATCAGATAGAAACAATATATTTTTTCAATAAATTGAGATATAAATTTACATCGTTCTTTTAAAACGTGAGTTTAACGCTGCTTATATAATGAATAAAATATTTATTCAAGTTTGAAATTTTTAATTTTAATGAAGTAGAAAGAAATTAGAAATTTTGAAATTTATAAACAAACCTTAAAAACCTTGAGAATATTTAACTCACATGCATTATCATGAACAAATATATTTGATACAATAATTAAGAACGAATTCTTTTAATATTGAGTAATAGTTTTCTATGAAATAAGTGAATCACTTTAAAGAAATATAAAATAAATTTTGAAGAAGGATTTTAATATAGGAATTCAAAAGTTATATTACTTTTTGTTTTACATAATGAAGTGGTATATAAGGATATTTTTCCGAATTCACTTCAATGTTTACTGTTTTTAAATTTACTTCAACTGTATGTTATTATGGATCATAATCTACGAAAAAATAACGAATACGAAAAAATATAAACGAATAAATATACGAAAATATATATATATATATATATATATATATATATATATATATAAATGTTTTAATTCCTTGAATCAATTTTCTTATGGTGGAGGACACAATAAATATTTTCCACATCTTTCAGAACAAATTTACATCTTTATCTTTAAAGATCTTAACAAGAAGATCTTTATTTTTCATGAATTAAATTTAAATTATTGCTTTTTTTTCAACGGACTTTAAGAGGAAATGTTTTGATATATTATGATGAAATTGAGAATTTTAATGAAACGATACTCTTTTTGAGTCTTTTTGATGTTTTTAAATATGCGAAAATCATTGTAACTGTATAATAAGAACATAGTTTATTTCGTTCAAATATAATGACAACAAAACGCTATCAAAAATATTACTACTTATGCAAAGTATTTTTCATTCATGAGAAGTGCACATACATTCATGTTTTAAATTCTATCAGTTTCTTTAAATATAGAAAGTGTTATATTTTCATATTGAAACTTCTTCAAATGCATATACAGGATTTAGAAAGTGAAAAAATATAAAAAACATCAAGAAAATAAAAATGTAAAAACAGTTGAAGGGTTTTGGGCAAAATGTTTATAAAAAATGAAAAATAATATATCTCAATTATAAGCTTAAATGCATTTAGCTATGTTACTTATGCACATAATTAGTAGTCTTAAAGTTCAGTTGAAATATTTAACATTTGTAGTTA
Source organism: Nephila pilipes (assembly GCA_019974015.1). Taxonomy (NCBI): domain Eukaryota; kingdom Metazoa; phylum Arthropoda; class Arachnida; order Araneae; family Nephilidae; genus Nephila; species Nephila pilipes. The sequence continues at coordinate 494,748 of BMAW01040781.1, forward strand.
AATGCTTTTAGAAATTATATTATATTGTGTATTATTTAAACATTATATACTTCTTAAATATTGGTATTAAAATATTAGATTCTTAATATATGTTGGTATGTAGCTTAAGTTCATTGATTTTAACTATAAGTAATAAGTACATTTTATTTTTACACATTCAAGTTTTTACACTTGGCGTGTTTATAAAAATTTTAATTTTTTTTTTAAATTTTTTTTATTCAGAAACTGATACACTGATTCTCTACACTGTTTGCTTGTAAAACATCCATTTTCAAAGCAAAATATATTAATATTAGTTTCAAATCAACATTGTATATAAGTTTGGTTGGTAAGAAAATATTACTATATCATAAAACAAAAATTGCTTAGAAATTATTTTTATTCTTATAGAACACCTATAACAGTACACAAATATAAATATCGATTTATAAAAACTATTTTTTCTTACGATCTAAACATGTGAATGCATAAAGCAATAAGTGGCTTTTAAAGTTTCATGATAATCCACTTGATGCGACTTATGACTAAAAAGCAGGTTTTGTGATGAAGAAATTTTACTTGAGTATGAATATATAAGAAGCCTTATAAAATTCTTAAGTAATTGCAAAATAAATATAAGTGAAGATAAAACTTTAATATTCTTACAGTCCCTTATTCTAAGATTTAGAGGATGCTTAAATAGTTTCAAGCTTTAATATTTTAGACACTCTAAAAAAGAGAGAAAAATATTAGAAACCTCTTCAATTATAGTTCAATTGAAAGAATAAAGTAGTGCTTTTTAAATAAGAATCCTTTTTAGAATTATAAGCATTATTTTCCTATTAAAGATTTAAATTCTTTGGGTAATTTGAAAATCCATTATTTTTTAAGAGTAATTAAAAGTCATTACTTTTATTTAAACACACATAAACATTAAAATGGAGAAAGTAAAAAAGAAACATTCCCTTTCATGTTTTCATATGTCTTAAAGTAAATATTTTTTTTTTAATTTAAGAAAGTGAGAAAAAATATAAATTTTCTCTCCGATGATTTTGTGTAATTTATCGTTAAGTTGTTATTGAAATTCTTCTCAGTAATTTTTTTCTTGCCATTTTCAGGTATGAGGAATCTATACTTTATTTGAATGATCAGGTGAAGAATTTAATTTTTTAAATACCAATCTCACGCAACTTTAGATCCTTTGGAAGGAATGCATCTTAAGAATTGCTTTTACAAACACCATTGAAGTGGTTTGAAGGCAGAAAGACAAAGAAAAGTCTAAAAATAAAGACAGAAAAAAAACTCAACAAATCTGGAAGAAGCTTCTCGTCGAAGAATTCGCGCTATGTCGACAAACATGCGCTTCTATCTCATTGTCTCTGTCTTAGCCAATCAAGAAGAAAAGTTTCCGAAATTCACGAGCAGAACTTCGGAATAGTTTAAAACCCCGTTTCTGAAGAAAGGAAAACAGAAAAATAGTAGTTGTTGATAAAGTATTTTTTGAGAGGCCTTAAATCGATTTTAAAGAAGTATATTTTTCCTCTTCTTTTAATACAATGCTTCTGTAGCTTAAAGTAGGAATATGATTAATGGTTACAAGAAACTGACATTTTTTCCATCTTGTTAAATCTTCTTTAACGTAGAATTAAAGTGGCTGGTAGAAATGATTGTTATTGAGAAAAATTCTCACTTTTTCTTACGGTAAAAAAAGTTTGATTTTTTCACTTCTTATTACTGTCACATTTTTGATTAATTTATAAACGGTTCATATATAATTCTTGAACTATACGTACTTTATTTTTGAAAAGAAAAACATTGTGACCATTAACAATGTATTTAAGAGGATATCTTCCCCTTTAAATGTGTATGATAGCAGAATATAATCGATATATATATATATATATATATTGTGAATGTGATTTAGATATAATTTTAGATTACGTATAAAAACATACAAAAGAGTACAAATTATAACAACTAAAAACCAGATGATAAATGAATTATTAAAACTAAGAAAACTGTAACTATTACGAAAATAAGCAAATTAGCAAAATAATCAAGTTAAAAATATTAGTCTGAGTTTGAAAAATGTACAAAATAATTGTTGTTATACACAATACTTTTAATTCAAACAAGCACAAACCATTGGTTGAAAATTACAATCTAGATAAAAACCAAGCAAAACTAAAGAGAAAATTAATATGATAAAATAAAATTAGAGATAATATAATTTAATACTATCGCAGATTATCAACTGTGAAAACTGTGCTTATTCAGATTTAACAAATTCAACAATCACAACTTCACTAATCAGAATATCAGTAATGGCATGGAAAAGAATAATTTTGAAACTTATAAACGAACTAAAATTCCATATAAGAAAAAAGAAAGAAATACATTTAAAATAAGTTAATAAAATAAATCAATACCCATTAATACACACTGACATAAATATTTTTTAAAACTGAAGTAGCCGTGTAATTTTGCCATCATAAGAAATTTGATGAGCTAAATTATTCCGATATGCCGCGATATTACATATTATTTTTAAAATCATGACGAAATTTCAATTTCTGGATTAATTGTACAATATATATATATATAAATGTAACACTCCAAATTTAGTTTACTTAAAAATTTCAAATAATCAAAAATTGAATTTTCAGCAGGAAATAAGCTTACTAAAATTGATAAATCTATGACTTTAAAATGCTTTTGAAACTATTCAAAAACTACTCCTCCTTCAAGAGGCTAATAGGAATTCAAAAAAGTTTGTAGAAAAATTTATTACTAAAGAACAGGCAAAAAACTGATAGAAAACGTAAACCAAAATCATTTGAATATATATATTATGTATGCAGGTGTGTTTGTGTATTATTTATGTTCGTGCATTTACATATGTATATATTAAATATATATATATATATATATATATATATATATATATATATATAGGACAATAAAAGATAAGGAATGTGGTTGCTCATCTTTGATAGGTCCTCTCCAAAATTTCAGCCATTTTGGACGTGCAATTGTAGTTTGACAATCGTTTGAGCGAGTCAAAGAGGGTATTTTTATGCATATGAAAAATATAAATTATAGAGGTCTCATTAAGCATTTGCTTCCGAAAATAAATGCGCCTATGCTAATCGAAGATAAATTGGACGCTGTGTACGGATACTTTGCTTCATCTTTTATGACAGTGGAAATTTGGGCATTTTAAATATAGCTGTATCTGTTAGGCAGACGTAAAATTTTTGGAACGTCCAGAAATAGCAACTAAATGTTGTTAGATGACCATCGAATTAAAGTGTGAAAGATATCAGAGGCTATGAATATGTCCAAAGAATCTGTTTGTTAGCATTTAAGCTTGAGAAGCTGTCAGAGCGTTGGATACCACATTTGCTCACTTTAGACCAAAAATTGCGTTCAAATGCACATTTTCTGCACTTTCTATGTGGAGTTTAGGAGCAATGAATCAGATTCGTCTCCGATGAGATTCTTCAGATGAAACTATTATATACCATTATACTACGAAACAAACATATACTCAGAACTGTGGACTCCTAAAGGGAAATTGACTCCAAAAGAACTAAAACCTTTTTTGTCTGGGTATGTGATAACAACTATATTTTGGGATAGTCATAGGATAACACTAATCGATTATCTTCAAACTGAGTAACTGATTATAGAAGCATATTGCGGATCATTACTTGACGAGCTGAAGGAAGAAATTGTGAAAAAATTGCCACATTTGTAGAAAGAAAAATCTGTTTCACCATAACAATGTACTGTCTCATATCTCGGTGGTTTCCATGGCGAAAATCCAGAATAGCGGTTTGAACTGCTTGACCTCTCTCCTTACTCACCAGATACAGCCCCAAGCTACTTCTTTTTTTTCCTAACCTAAAAGGCGCGCTCGAAGGCAAATAATTTCGTTAAATGAGAAGGTCTTTACCTTTGTTTTTCAATAACATTCGTGACCTCCAATTTTTCTTTTACGGAGAGAGGCGTTGATTGCTATTTGGACGGGTTAAATAGATGGGGTATCTATGGGAGATGTGTGGGGACTTACAAGGAAGAATATGTAGAAAATAAAAAATAAACTTAAAGAAAAAAATGTCGAAAAATCTTTGTTAATTCTGACCATCCTATTAGACCAATACAAAAGGAGCATAAAGGAGAGTTTAAAATATTATTTTTTTTACTATCGTTATTGTAATTTATTGACATTGTCTTCCTCATTGTGAGTAAAAATGTTACTCCTTGAATCATTTGACTAATTAATTATATTCTAATAAATAAGAAATAAATTCCGTACTATACATGACAGATTGAAGAACTAATTTTTTTCAAATATTACAACTCTGCTTAAGCTATATTGATTAAACACTTATAATCATGCTTTTATCATATCTTCAACCTTAACTGAATTGAAGATTAGTTTATAATCAAACCTTTACAGAAGAAAAAAAATGTCTTTCATGTATTCAGAGTATTTTAGTACTTTTGAATATAGCTGTATTACTTAGAATTGAAATAGTATCTTGTAATAGGGATTACAGTTTTGTTTTTCTAGTGTAGTAAAATATTTTTTTTAAATGATTTGCTACTATATGTGTATAAATTCAATTAAAATTTTCTGATATTCAAAGTAATAAAATTAGCGAAAATTTAATACATGTTATCTTAATTCATAGTTTTTTTATAGAATGCTATCAATAGATTATTAGTTCTTAGTTCATCCGACTTTTTCGTTAATGAAAAGCATTATTATTTTCTTGGAAATAAATGTTTGTGTAAAGCATTTTACTGTAGCAAAATATGTAAATAAGAGCATAATTTCCTGAATGATAAATGTAGAGAAAGAATAAACATATGTGCCTTATATATATATATATATATATATATATATATATATATATATATATATATATATATATATATATATATATATATAAGTTTAAGTATTTTCAACATTTCCAGCTTGAACGAATATATTCAGCTACATTTTCATATTGTGCAAATTTCAGTTAGTTTGCTTACCTATTCAAATAGTGATTAGTTTGAAAACACACATTTTAGGATTCCACTTCTAAGTACACATTGTTAGTAGTTTTGAATAACACTTTCATTGTAAATCCAGAATTGTCTGAATAGTGATCATTAGTCTGTCTATTTTATTTGAATGTCTGATTAGAAAATTTTGTAGTTCATGATTTTCCATACGTATGATTACAATTAATATGGAAACAAGCTGCTTTGACCTGTTCTGAAGTAATTATATTTTTATATTTAGTGTTATGAATAATTTGTTTGCTTTAATTCTTATATAATTTAGAAGTTATATGCTTAGCCAAATAAATGCCGTCTTTTATTTGTTATATGAGAAAGATTTAGTTGACAATTAATATTTTTAATTGAAGGATTGTCATTTGGGAAACGAATAAAGAACTTATGTCCCTTTTAGTGTAATCAGGATGAACTTCTGTGTTATTTTGAATGAAGTGTTCATCATAAATTTCTTCAAAAAATATATCCTGCAAAATATATTTAAAAAAATGTTTTTGAAGGTGTTATTCTTTTTAAAAAAATTTTTTTCTCTTTCCCTCTGTACACTTAAAGTATAGTTATTATTTTACGTGTGCGCTTATGTGACAATTGCAGCTATAGAAATTTTTTCATTCTCTCTCTTTCGCTCTATATATTCAATATATTCTCTCTCCTTCACGCTATAATGTATATCATGAATAACGCAAAGAAAAGCTACAATTATTTCCATTCTTTAAACATATGTATATTTTTTAAATTTTTTTTAAGAATCTTGTTATTATTACACACACACTCATTTATATATATATATATATATATATATATATATATATATATATACATATATATAATTTTCTTCTATCCTGATAACATCTATCCAGTTAATGATCTTGATGTTGGACATTTCAATGGATATTCCTGATATTTCTTCTCACAAGTGTATTGTATGTATAATATAAAAATTTATATTCTGTAGTAAATTATAAATATATACCCTAAATTCAAATAGCTTTCGGTAAATATTTGAAACATGTTAGAATTAGTTTATAGGATTTTACTTTTAATCTATTAATAGATATATAACAAAATGAAGCACAGTTCATTGTCTCATTGAATTTTCTCTAAGGTAACCTAACCTTGTGTCAGAGAATACTGTTTAACAATAAATAATTATTACTTCATTGAAACATAATTGACTTATAGCTAATGACATTTTATAAACGATGACAAGTTACTATTCTAAAAAGGAATGCCTTGTACTAGGAATATTTTTTTCTCAAAAGTTAATTCTCCAAGATGTTTTATATTGTTCAGAATTTGACGCATGAAAAAAGTGCATCTTGATTTAATTTATACTGTATTGAATATCACAATTATTTACTGCATTTTGACTGGAGTTATAAATATATAATTAATATGATATTATTTTTTCATATTCTTCCTGTTATTTTTTTTTTTTTCATTGGTTATTTGTAACATTGAAAACTTAGAATTATTCCTGATTTATTGATTTGTTTTAAAAGTTATAAGCAATCTATGTCTTTTTGAACCAATCAATAAAATTGGAAGCAAAAATTAATCAATATGTGAATATAATAGTAACATTTTATTACATCTTACTTGTAGTAAAAGTTTATTTGCTCTTCAAAAGATTATTATTTTTTTTTTACTTTACTGTAACATACTATAGAGTTTGAATTAATTAATTAATTTCTTTTTCAATAAGTTTAATAATAGAAACACCAGTTTTTGAAGAGATATTAATTAAGTTCATTATACTTAGGAATTTTATAGAACAATAATGCATTAACATTATGGTTCATATCTTTAAACTTAAACTCTAGAGTTATTTTCACATGACTTTAAGTGATTTATCAATCTTAAACGTCTTCTTGACATGTATGAAGCTATTTAAAATTAAATCACTTTCTTTCGTAAAGATATTCATTTTTACATCAATCAAAAGAGATAAGCAAATAAATTTAAACATACAATACAAAACATCAATGTTCATGTCGTAATAAAGAAAGTCATTCGCTTCTTTTTAATTCTAACAATCAAGTAATGGCATATCTCTAACTCAACTTCTCTGGTATTATAAATAATAGTCAAATCTCAATCTAGACTTGAATATAATTCCAATTATATTTAAAGTTATTAAAATAATCATAAACCAACTGTTCAGAAATATATTAGTCATTTAATTTTCAAATTATTATTTCTCTTACAAGAGGAATTCGCTCGATAACTGATAGGTCCTTTGAAGCAAGGACGACTTCTATAATAAATAAAATAACGCTAACTTGAATATTATGCAGTAAACCCGCCAAGTAGATATTCTGCCTTTGATGTCCGATCATAGTTTCGATAAGTCATCTAGAAACGGAAGGAGTTCTTAAGGAAATGTCTCTAGCAATCTTCCTGTTATCCTAACTTTTCTACCTACATTAAATCTCAATTTTCCGCAACTTTTGTGCGATTTGATTATACTTGTTCACTCTACTCCTAATGTTTACTTTATTTGCGTAAGCATGTTTCATTCGGTTGGAAAGAAGTTGGAAAAGCAGAAACATAAAATCAGAAGAAAATCCAATTGTTAGTTTAGGGAATTTTCGTGTGTCACTAACGATACAAATTTTGAATAAATAATCAAATAAATATTTAGGGTTCCTTCTTTTATTGTCTGAATCTTGCTGAATAATATTCATTCATAGCACTTACTTACTTACTTTTTTCTCGTTATTCAGAAAGTAACATAACTATTGCTTTAATTCTAATGTAGAGAAATACTTTTCATAATTATTTAGATGAAGGTCACATTATTATCATTCTTGAATAAGTTTTCAAAACTTGCATATTTACGTTAAAAATTTAATACTACTTTTATCCCAAAACAAAATTGTCTAAAATAGGAATTTCTTAAGATGTATAAGTTTAAAATAGATCAATATCAAGCTTGCTTGAAAATTAATCAAACTATAAATTCTGTTTAAATTAATAGAAAATTTCAGATATTTTTAATTTTTAGTAGACAATATTTGGTCACAAAAAAAGCAAACAATTGAAATAATATTTTTTGTATCTCTTCATCGTATAATATTCTGTTCAATTCCGGTATAAATCTCTTAAGCTTCCTGTTTTCAAATTAAAATAAAATTAAGAGTAGTCTAATTTCCAAGCATCTCAGTTTTATGATCTAAAAATGCTATTTTCTTATTAGAATGCAACAAAGTAATAATAAAACAGTTAGACTGCCAACACTGCATTAAGTTTAACTACACTAATAGAAGGAAAAACTTTTTATTTATTTTTACCTTTAAAGGATCATAAATTTTTAAAAAATGTAATGTCTGAGGAAAAATAAATTCTTTTTAGAATCATAATACATATATATTACTCAGGGAAAAAAATTGTTTTAGTAAATGTATTTAACTTTAAAACGGAAATGCAATAGATATTAGTGATTAAATAGAATACGATAATACTAACAAGAGGAGATGAGGAATGTATAGAGACTAGTATTACTCCATTCTTAATCATTTTGCCATTTATGTTTTTAAACTTGGGAAATAATCCAAAACTTATTCACAGATGCAAGAAGAAAAAAGTCCAGATTATACTATAGAAATATTTTATTTCCTTAAGGGTAAGACATAATAATGCAGTTTATATCCACTAATATTTTTTTTATATAATTAATGAACCAATTTTAAAGCATATTTTATTCAGTTATATTACCACATATCATTGTAAAAGATATTCGAGAAAAGAATCTTAGTAATGTTTCCCCCTTCCACTGAATGTTAAGGTGTGGCCTTTATGTCTCTAAAAGCTTAATGGTTAGGGAAAAAATCCGTTGATGGACTATTTCTTCTACATTGTAGACATATTTATAATAATATATTGAAAAGATCATAAGTGCTTATCAGTTTTCTTATATAGTCTAGACATGTGTCAATAAATAAATCTTTCTTTTTCATAGCAGTCTGATCCAGCACATAATGCATTAACTACCAATAATATTAAGTAATATTTGATGAGTTACCCTCGGATGATATCAAGAAAGGAAAAAAAGGAACAAAAACCAGGATTCAGCAAGTGAAGAGAAGTGACCTGAATATCACTTAGGAAGTCGAGAAAAATGAATAACTAACATTTGTTGTATTCATCTCAAGTGCAGAAAATTATCCGAGTCATTTTTATGAAAGAATATGTCCTGAAATATTCCGTAATAATACAATAAAATTTACCAACCCTGATAGCAAATTATTTAATAGTTTGATTGTTTGCTTTTTCCTTTCTAATTTATGAATTGACATAATATCTTAAATCTCGGTTGTTAACCTTTAGAACTAGTATGATTCTAAATCAAAATACCCTTTCCACTCAATGCTTTTAGGAAGGAGGAAATATTTTCTTTACCCCACTGGGAAGTTCGAGTTCACCATATATGGTATGATTAGTTTTCTAGTTACAAAAGGGAGATAGTAAGGGTTGCTGATTTTTTGTCAGTAAGCATTGAAGAGTAAGGAAGATCCTAATATTTTGCGCCATATCATATCATAATAATTTTTTCTGAATTCCTGTTCCCATTTTTAACTGAGTGACTTACAAACTTTCAAATGTATAAATATATCATAACTTAAGAGTCGTGTTTTGCGTAAATTAACATTTTCAAACAAAACAAATAACAAAGAAAGCGACAGCTATAACATATTACTAACATATTTTCTAAAAGCAAGTACGTTAAAACAATATTAAAGCTTCTGTAATCTCATGACCATACTCTTTGAGAATGCAATATTTGAATCATAAACTCGTAATAAATTATTCTGTGAATGCTTATATATATATATATATATATATATATATATATATATATATATACAATATACACATGTAGGTGTGTAATCGCATGGCTTAGTGTGCAGACATTATATCTGATCTTATTACTGCAACTTACATATTTAACTGCAACATTGAACCCATGCGATAAAAATAATGCCTCATGTTTTCAAAATTATTCGACGAAATATGTAAAAGAAGGAAAACTTTAAGAACAATATGTTGAACATCATTACTAAACATTTTATTTTTTAAATTAACGCCCTTTCAATGCACAAAAAAATCAATGTACTCCAAATATTTTGATTTGACCTTTTAATAATATCGCATTTTGAAACAATAGGAAGGTTACTGGTGGCGGATTTCATAAATTTGAACGACAGTCAAGCAATGAAGACAGCATCCACTCATCAAACTTCCACACCAACATCAGGATTTAGACAGGCTGAACATCCGGTTTTCAATTGAATGCATGAACTCAATCCCGCTACGAGTTTGCGACATCACTACTCGGAATCAGTCGCCCTTTTGTGATTAAATATTATCAAAAGTGAGATTTAAAAAATAATTTTTAACTTAATTGAACACGTTTCAAAGCTGCTGAATAAATCTGAAGTACGTCAAATTAAGGCAAAACCTTCAGTTAATTCATGTATTCCAATGAAAAT
>BMAW01040781.1:505316-581167 GCA_019974015.1 Nephila pilipes
AAATGCGAAAATAATATGTAACACTTTTTTATAAAAAATATTTCTATGAATCTTTAATTTAAGTATTATTTTTTTTTGTTTTTAAAGGAGGTATATTAATGAAAAGTTCTTGTAACAATGATTTGAAATGTCTTTTTTAAAATGTAAATTAGATTCTACTTTTAAAATTTTTGGCACTGAAAATAGCTTTTTTTGTTTTTGTTTTTTTTGTTTTTTTTTTTTCCTTTTCTTTTTATTAAAATCAGGTTTAATCTTTTTATGCTATTCTTTTTTTATTGGTTTATGTGATTAGAGAGTTAAAATAAACTGTGTGTTATTCTTACAGTTCTGAGTCAATATAAAGAGCCACATGCCTACGGATAATAGTTGTTCTTTTTTTTAATATTCTTTTACACACACAATATGTGTATTTTCTTCTTTTCTTTTCGTCAATTAGCCAATGAGAAAATTTACTATCATTTGTCTTCTTTTTTATTACTGAAGGCTCTGCCTTTTTTTATGTATTTTCCTCAAGAGATGTTTTTAAATTCATTCCTAAATTATTTTAACTGGAGTTTGAACTCAGTTTAGCACTACAAATATCATAAACAATATCGATTAGGCTAAGAATAATTTTTTTGTCAATTTCTAGTTCGTCTTGCAAAGTGTAGGTGGATGCCTGCGGGTCTCCTAAATCAACATTCCATGTGCTTGTGTAACATGCCACAATTTTTTGCTTGGAAGTGGTTAATTTTCTTTTCCTGTTCAGCAAAGTCACCATCAGATTTTTTTTGGATGTCTATCAACAAAATTTTCTTCATCTAAATTTTTCATCAAATTCTCATTCTCTATTTCTGAGAAATTTCAGATTCATTCAAAAAAATTCAAAGAAAAACAAGAGAAAAGAAAATTCTATCGATCATAGACAGCGTAAGGTCATCTAATGAAGTATTTTTCCGAATTTGTTGTTCCTAAAGGTCGCCAATGATAAGGAATTCGCGCACAACTGATAACGTTGGCGAAAAATATCCCCACAATTACGGACAATAGAACAAAGTTAGTGAGGCCATGGAAAGTTTAAAGGGTGTGCTAAGGAAATAACTGTCTCTCAACTACTTGGTACAGACGTTGCACCGCAGCCGAAGTGAGCTAAAAAAATTTTGGTACAGCATATGTACCGCCGATGTTTAAAGGTTAAAGATACTTTTTTATCAGTAATTACATGATTATCATTGGTCAATATAAAAATAATATGCATGACAATCCATCGAATATTTTATCCACTTTTAATTATAGTACAGGCTTAACCTCCTTATCCAGCATCGCCTGTAGGACACTAAACAACACATTCAAAAATGTCCCCAAGTTAAATATAAAGGAATCATTGGTACCCAGAATTATTTGAATTTTCTTGTTAATGTATGAGTTCTGAAAAAAAAATGACTTTTGTGAACATTTTACATTCTCTTATTTATGGTAAAATGAATGGCGTTTTCCGAGAGAAAAATAAGCTGGCATCTCTAATTGTCCATATTTTTTTTATTATTTGTGTAATAAAACAATATTAAACACACTGTTAGATTCTTAACCTTGCTGTTTATATAACGTTATTAATTTCTTACTATTTCTACTTCAGTTTAGAACGCTGTTTTTTCATTGTCGCCTGTAGGAGGCATTGGATCAATGGCTATCAAAATCACTCGATTAAAACTATATTTAAGGCATATAATTCATTTCGGAATGATATTCTTTAATTGATAACTAAATTCACTAAATGTTGATATTTAAAGGATACAGGAAGGAATCTGTATCACAATCAGAAAATGAAATGAAACACAGTTAGTGATCACTGTAAATATGTCTAAATTTAAATTTAGCAGAATTCGAATGTATTGGGCAGAAAAAACTATAACTCCGTACTCGCAGACAACATTTCTTGGAAATCAGAGATTTAAATAGGAAACAACTTAAAATGATAAAGCATTTAATAGTATAAGATAAAAGAGAGAAAAAAAACGAATGATAAATTTTTTGGAAACAGTGGGATAGAACATTTTTGCGATTCAAATTTACGTTATGCTTATTGTACATTAATGCTCATTATGCTATATAATGAATCATTCTTTAAATTAAGATTAAAAAATATTTTAAATTAACATTAGGATGCTATTTTTCCCAATGTCTCCTCATGAGATACTTAATTTCTCAAAAAAAAAATTTAAAAAAAAAAAATTAACTTTTTTTTTCAGTACTTTTCATGTATTTAGAACCAATTGATCAATTATTCCTAAAATTTATGGTTCAAAGTTGACCTGGATCTGAGGAGATTAATATAAGCTGTTTCATCAAAGACTTGATCTAACCCCTGTGACGTGAATATCGTCTAAATGGTAATTTAATACCAATTTTCCATTACAAAATTATTTTTTAATATTTTTACTGTGTGTATATTCTTTACGAAATAAAATTAAAAAGCTCTATAGAATTGCTGAATATCTATATTTGCTATATAAATTATTACATTTAGATAAGCTTATAATATTTAGCATAAGACACTATAAACGGAACAAAAGAAATTTAAAGCCATCCATGAATGGATGTACAGGATTGTATTTTTTGATAACAACTGAGTAAGGTGTTAGAATAATTAAAATAATGCGAAATATCATATATTTTGAAGCATAAAAGTGATATAGTTAAAATTTTGTCAGTCAATTAAGTAATGATAAACTTGAATCAACAAAAAATATTTTGATCCACAAAAAGAAGGACAGTATTCAAAATCAAAAGATGTACATGTTGAAAATCAAAAATTTTTTTGTGTTCAAGGCTTTTCATATGACATAATTGCTGTTGATAATAAAGACATTCGTTTTTTTTTTTTTTTGAATTGAAATGTATTGCGATAAGCCTCATAATGTTAAGTTCTCCACAACCGATGACACAAAATCTGGCGTACTAACGAGAATGAAGGTTAATTTCTGAACTACATTCATTGTATTAAAACTAGTTACGTATAACTATACGCAACGTCACACCTAGACGGTAAGGATCACACGTAAGTCATGAATACATCCTAATATCAAGATCGTTTATAAGAGAGACAAATTTAGTTCTATCACAGTATGAATAAACCTGCTCATCAGCTCATCACAAAGCACTGACTACATTGAATAAGATGCACATGCTCAAGAAAGTGACGAATTAAATTTTATCTCCATAAATGACAATATGGATGGCTTAAATGGTTGCTAACTATTATTGCATAGCCTCGTGTGCGAAATTCGTTTCTTTCTTTAACCCGGCTACGGAGAGTGATTCTAAAACGCGTTCTGTTTCAAGGTACTACACGCATATATGTTTCCCTACAAGACATCAATACTTAAAAGATTATCAGAAGAATACTAGAATGATTAGCTTCCCACTTGGAAAATTGTCCAAGAGGTTATAACTAAAATTCCTACAGGACATCGCTTCTATCACACTTATGTAATATTAACTAAAACTTGATTTTCAGAATGAAGTTAATATTATGTGGACTGACCAGGCATTAGTGTGCATCTTAACCTTAGTGGAATGTCTTCGAGGACATTGTACGTATTGTATATTTAGGGGTACCAATTATCAAACCTTTTGGGTTAAAGCTGCAAATAAATTCTAATTGCAATAAGCTGAACTGGTGGTTCGCTCATCTGAATTGGCTTCATTTTTTGTTCGAAACATGTGTGATCAATGTTAAATAAATTAGAAACATTTTTTTCTTCAAAATTTGACCTATAATGGATAAATTATATTCAACATTTTTTGGGATGTGGATTTTCGTTTTAACTTTCTACGAAAAATTGTGAACTCTGTATCATGTATATCAATACTGTAATGAATTGCTCTTAGAGTTTATATGATGATTATTTTTCTTTGTTCATTAACTTTTTTATTAATCTACACTGCTCAAAATATAGGGGATATTGAGAGTTCAATGACAACTAAAATAAACTTAACTTTTTTAACAATCCACTAGAAACAAGTTGGTTTAAAGAAATTTATATTGCTTACAATGTTGTGGGAATACGCAAATTTTTTTTTTCTGCGACTTAGAAAAATACGTATTTTAGATAAGGTGCACAGAAACCTGCGGTAGTCCTTCATTACAGAAGTTAAAACAATTTGATGCATGTTGAATGTTTTTTGAAACAGTGAATACTATGTCTCACAACATTATTTGGATGAATCGGTAGCGAAAACAGGTCGCATAGAGGCGGACAAACAAAATCGTTGCTAAGTACAAGCATTAGGAGTTTATCAAAGTGTGATTTCCAAATTATGGAATGATTTCTGCAAATTTAGTTCACTAATGATCAGGATAAGATCCACTGCCCGCGACCACTCAAAAATGATGATTGATATATAACATTAGTATGTAGGATAGAAATCACATATAGATATTCCTTTATTAGAAACAGCACTTTCCAGATACTACTAGTACCAGAGTTTTTGGACTCAGACTTTCAGAAACTGACTCCCAGAATGCGGGTTGTGTGCTCCATGACACCTATGGTTTGTGTTTAAGTTAACAGAGTGAGGACTACCATTAAAGCTTCGCAGTAAGTAGATCAGGAACAACAAGAGGATTGCAGAGAAGGAGGAGTGCTATAGTCTCATGTTTAGTGTACTATAAATGCACTCTTCGAGGACGAATCACTGTTTTTTGTACAGCCTGACAAGGCGGATTCTCATATGGAAACTACCTGGAACTTTGAATAATCCTGCGTTTGTACATTAAAATATCCGATTCGTGTGGAGGGTGATGGTCTGAATAGTATTTGTATACATGCCTCACCGACCTGTACATTATCAGGAAGGGAGAACTAACGACTCAGCGTTATGGTTCAGAGATCTTCAGATTTGTCCGTAGGTCCTTTACACTGACACTATCTGTGATGTATTTATTCTCATGAATTAATCACTTAGGCCCCATCGTGTAGCTGGTGACATATTTTCTTTGCGACAAAGTAGTTTTCTTCGAAAGTTGGATTGTATATTTCCCCATATAGCAAGCCCAATGAGAACATGTTTGGACATTCTGTTAAGGAGGATTAATCACTCCTCCCCTCCAGTATAAACACAAAAGAATTTCTTTTTTCATTGCATTTCTAAGCTCATACTTATGGTGAATCTAGGCTACAGTCATTCTATTTAAAGAATAGAAACTAAATGGATTCAGACTCTGAGGTGAAGTAAGACTAAATGTAACAAATTTATGAACAATATGAACTATATTTATCAAGATCTTCAACATATTACATTGAATTATATAAAATCTGATTTGTCCAGATCAAAGAAAAAAAGAAAAAAAAACTTAACTGTTTCTTAATGAGTTTACATTTATTTTGAAAAATAGGTGTGTGTTTTTGTTATCATTTTTTATAAAGGGAGTCGATAAGAAGAGTTTGAAATTTTTTTTGGTGGTTGATGATAAAAAAAAAAAAGCTAAGGCAGCTCCTGCTCTAAAGCATGAAATAATACTGCTGGTTTTGAATAATATGTTATTTATTAAAAGCTACATCTTTTGTTTTCCCATCATAAAATGATTAGGAAATTATTATTCCTTGAAACAGTATATTTTAGAAGAATGGTTTTTATGATAAGATAATTATGCAATAAAACCATGATGATAAAGAGCAATTCTATACCGAAACTAAACAAAGTAATATTTGAATATAACTATTTTTTTGATAAAGAAATATTATAAAGTTTTCTACGAACAAAAAATATATAAACAAATTTAAGGAAGAACCTTTACCAATAGCAGCTAATTTTAATGATAGAGAATGGGTTAATGTTAACAAACGAGAACAATACGTAACTTATCAAAATTATTCGACGAAATATGTAAAAGAAGGAAAACTTTAAGAACAATATGTTGAACATCATTACTAAACATTTTATTTTTTAAATTAACGCCCTTTCAATGCACAAAAAAATCAATGTACTCCAAATATTTTGATTTGACCTTTTAATAATATCGCATTTTGAAACAATAGGAAGGTTACTGGTGGTGGATTTCATAAATTTGAACGACAGTCAAGCAATGAAGACAGTATACACTCATCAAACTTCCACACCAACATCAGGATTTAGACAGGCTGAACATCCGGTTTTCAATTGAATGCATGAACTCAATCCCGCTACGAGTTTGCGACATCACTACTCGGAATCAGTCGCCCTTTTGTGATTAAATATTATCAAAAGTGAGATTTAAAAAATAATTTTTAACTTAATTGAACACGTTTCAAAGCTGCTGAATAAATCTGAAGTACGTCAAATTAAGGCAAAACCTTCAGTTAATTCATGTATTCCAATGAAAATAATATGTAACACTTTTTTATATAAAATATTTCTATGAATCTTTAATTTTAAAAAAAAAGTATTATTTTTTTTTTGTTTTTAAAGGAAATTTATATTAAATTGAAAAGTTCTTGTAACAATGATTTGAAATGTCTTTTTAAAAATGTAAAGTGAATTCTACTTTTTAAAATTTTTGGCACTGAAAATAGCTTTTTTGTTTTTGTTTTTTGTTTTGTTTTGTTTTTTTTTTTCCTTTTCTTTTTATTAAAAATGTATCAGGTTTAATCTTTTTTATGCTATTCTTTTTTTATTGGTTTATGTGTTAAGAGATTTTTAAATAAACTGTGTGTTATTCTTAGAAACAGTTCTGGTCAATATAAAGAGCCACATTGCATGCCTTACAGATAATAGTTGTTCTTTTTTTATATTCTTTTACACACAATATGTGTATTTTCTTCTTTTCTTTTCGTCAATTAGCCAATGAGAAAATTTACTATCATTTGTCTTTATTTTTTATTACTGAAGGCTCTGCCTTTTTATGATTAAATTTTCCTATCAGAGATGTTTTTAAATTCATTCTAAATTATTTTTAACTGAGTTTTGAACTCAGTTTAGCACTACTTAAATATCATAAACACAACAATATCGATTAGGCTAAAGAATAATTTTTTTGTCAATTTCCTAGTTCGTCTTGCAAAAGTGTAGGTGGATGCCCTGAGGTCTCCTAAATCAACATATCCCATGTGCTTGTGGTAACATGCCACAATTTTTTGCTTGGAAGTGGTTAATTTTTCTTTTTCCTGTTCAGCAAAGTCACCATCAGATTTTTTTTGGATGTCTATCAACAAAATTTTCTTCATCTAAATTTTTCATCAAATTCTCATTCTCTATTTCTGCGAGAAATTTCAGATTCATTCTAAAAATTCAAAGAAAAAACAAGAGAAAAGAAAATTCTATCGATCATAGACAGCGTAAAGTCATCTAATGAAGTATTTTTTCGAATTTGGTTGTTCCTAAAGGTCGCCAATGATAAGGAATTCGCGCACAACTGATAACGTTGGCGAAAAATATCCCCACCCAATTACGGACAATAGAAGCAAAGTGGTAAAAAGGGCCATGGAAAGTTATAAAAGGGTGTGCTGAAAAGGGGAAATAACTGTCTCTCAACTAACTTGGTACAGACGTTGCACCGCAGCCGAAGTGAGCTAAAAAAAATTTTGGTACAGCATATGTACCGCCGATGTTTAAAGGTTAAAAGATACTTTTTAGTATCAGTAATTACATGATTATCAATTGGTCAATATAAAAAATAATATGCATGACAATCCATCGAATATTTTATCCACTTTTAATTATAGTACAGGCTTAACCTCCTTACTCCCAGCATCGCCTGTAGGGGACACTAAACAACACATTCAAAAAATGTCCCCAAGTTAAATATAAGGCATCATTGGTACCCAGAATTATTTAATTTTCTTGTTAATGTATGGTAGTTCTGAAAAAAAAATGACTTTTGTGAACATTTTACATTCGTATCTTATTTATGGTAAAATGAATGGCGTTTTCCGAGAGAGAAAAATTATAAGCTGGCGCATCTCTAATTGTCCATATTTTTTATTATTTGTGTAATAAAACAATATTAAACACACTGTTGAATTCCTTAAGCTTGCTGTTTATATATAACGTTATTAATTTCTTACTATTTCTACTTCTGATTTAGAACGCTGTTTTTTCATTGTCGCCTGTAGGAGGCATTGGATCAATGGCTATCAAAATCACTCGATTTAAAACTATATTTAAGGCATATAATTCATTTCGGAATGATATTCTTTAATTGATAACTAAATTCACTAAATGTTGATATTTAAAGGATACAGGAAGGAATCTGTATCTGTCAGAAAATGAAATGAAACACAGTTAGTGATCACTGTAAATATGTCTAATTTAAATTTAGCAGAATTCGAATGTATTGGGCAGAAAAAACTATAACTCCCGTACTCGCAGACAACATTTCTTGGAAATCGAGAGATTTAAATAGGAAACAACTTAAAATTGATAAAGCATTTAATAGTATAAGATAAAAGGAGAGAGAAAAAAACGAATGATAAATTTTGGAAATTAGGATAGGAACATTTTGCGATTCAAATTTTACGTTATGCTTATTGTACATTATGCTCATTATGCTAATTATAATGAATCATTCTTTAAATTAAGATTAAAGAAATATTTTAAATTAACATTAGGATGCTATTTTTTCCCAATGTCTCCTCCATGAGATACTTAATTTCTCAAAAAAAAAAATTAAAAAAAAAAAAAATTAACATTTTTTTTTCAGTACTTTTTCATGTATTTAGAACCAATTGATGCAAATTATTCTAAAATTTATGGTTCAAAGTTGACCTGGATCTGAGGAGATTAATATAAGCTGTTTCATCCAAAGACTTGATCTAACCCTGTGACGTGAATATCGTCTAAATGAGTAATTTATTTTCCAAAATTTATTACAAATTATTTTTAATATTTTACTGTGTGTATATTCTTTACGAAATAAAACTTAAAAAGCTCTATAGAATTGCTTAAAATATAAAACATATTTAGCATATAAATTATGTACATTTAGCATAAAGCATAATATTTAGCATAAGACATATAAACGGAACAAAAATTATTTAAGGCCATCTCATGAATGGATGTACGGATTTGTATTTTTTAGATAACAACTGAAGTAAAGGTGTTAGAATAATTAAAATAATAGCGAAATATCATATATTTTGAGCATAAAAGTGATATAGTTAAAATTTTGTGTACATCAATTAAGTAATGATAAACTTGAATCAACAAAAAAATATTTTGATCCACAAAAAGAAGGACAGTATTCAAAATCAAAATTACATGTTGAAAATCAGAAATTTTTGTGTTCAAAGGACTTTTCATATGACATAATTGCTGTTGATAATAAAAGACGATTCGTTTTTTTTTTTTCGAATTGAAATGTATTGCGATAAGCCTCGTAATGTTAAGTTCTCCACAACCGATGACACCAAAATCTGGCGTATAAAGGAATGAAGGTTTTGGAAATTTCTGAATACATTCATTGTATTAAAACTAGTACGTATAACTATACGCAACGTCACACCTGAACGGTAAGGATGCATACAGTATAGTCATGAATACATCCTAATATCCAGATCGTTTATAAGAGAACAAATTTCAATTCTATCACAGTATTGAATAAACACTGCTCACAGCTCATCACAAAGAGCCATGACTACATTGGAATAAGATGCACATGCATAAGAAAGATGAACGATTAAATTTTATCTCCATAAATGCAATATGGATGGCTTAAATGGTTGTAACTATTATTGGCCCAGCCTCGTGTGCGAAATTCGTTTCTTTCTTTAACCGGCTACGGAGAAGTGATTCTAAAACGCGTTCTGTTTCAAAGGTACTACGCATATATGTTTCCTACAAGACCATCAATACTTAAAAGATTATCAAGAAGTACTTCAGAATGATTAGCTTCCACTTGGAAAATTGTCCAAGAGGTTATAACTAAAAATTCCTACAGGACATCGCTTCTATCACACTTATGTAATATTAACTAAAACTTGATTTTTCAGAATGAAGTTAATATTATGGACTGACCAGGCATTAGTGCTGATCTTAACCTTAGTGGAATGTCCTTCGAGGACATTGTACGTAATTTGTATATTTAGGGGTACCAATTATCAAACCTTTTGGAGTTAAAGCTGCAAATAAATTCTAATTAATAAAGCTGAACTGGTGGTTCGCTTTACAATTGAATCTGCTTCATTTTTGTTCGAAGCATGTGTGATCAGATACTTAAATAAATTAGAAACATTTTTTTCTTCAAAATTTGACCTATAATGGATCAAATTATATGTCCAAACATTTTTGGGACAGTGGATTTTTCGTTTTAACATTTCTACGAAAAATTGTGAACTCTGTATCATGTATATCAATACTGTAATGAATTGCTCTTAGAGTTTTATATGATGATTATTTTTCTTCTGTTCATTAACTTTTTTATTAATCTACACTGCTCAAAATAATTAGGGGATATTGAGAGTTCAATATGAAACAGCTAAATAAACTACAACTTTTTTAACAATCATAGAAACAAGTGGTTCAAAAGGAAATTTATATTGCTTACAATGTTGGGAATACGCAATTTTTTTTTTCTGCGACTTAGAAAAATACGTATTTTAGATAAGGAGTGCACAGAAACCTGCGGTAGTCCTTCATTACGAAGAGATTAAAAACAATTGATGCATGTTGAATGTTTTGTAACAGTGAATACTATGTCTCAGCAACATTATTTGGATGAATCGGTAGCTTGAAAGGCTATCGGTCGCATAGAGGCGGACAAAACAAAATCCGTTGTAGTACAAGCATTAGGAGTTTATCAAAGTGTGATTTCCAAATTATGGAATTGATTTCTGCAAATTTGAAGTGTTCACTAATGATCAGGATAAGATCGTACGCCCGCGACCACTCAAAATGATGATTGATATATAACATTAGTAGTCAGATGAAACCACACTATGAATGTTCCTTTATTGAAACAGCACTTTCAGAGTACTACTAGTACCAGAGTTTTGACTCAGACTTTTCGAAACTGACTCCAGAATGCGGGTTGTGTGCTCGCAGACCTATGGTTTGTGTTTCGTTAACAGTGGACTACCGTGCTTCCCGCAGTAAGTAGATACAGGAACATATCAGAAGGGAACGAAATGAGAGGAGTGCTATGTCTCATGTTTAATGTACTATAATGTACTCTTCGAGGACGAATCCTGTTTTAGTGTACAGCCTGACAAAAGGCGGATTCTCATATGGAAAGCACCTGGAACTTTGAATAATCCTGCGTTTGTACATTAAAATATCCGATTCGGTGGAGGTGGACTGATGGTCTGAATTAGTATTTGTATACATGGCCTCACCGACCTGTACATTATCAGGAAGGGAGAACTAACGACTCAGCGATATAGTTAGAGATCTTCAGATTTGTCGTGGTCCTTTACACTGATACTATCTGTGATGTATTTATTCTCGTGGATGATAATGCTAGGCCCCATCGTGCTCAGCTGGTGGACAATTTTCTTTGCGACAAAGTAGTTCTTCGAATGGATTGGTCAGTATTTCCCCCATATATGAACCCAATAGAACATATTTGGGACATTCTGTTAAGGAGAATTGCTAATCACTCCTCCCCTCCAGTATAAACACAACAAAGAATTTCTTTTTTCATTGCATTTCTAAGCTCATATATGGTTGAATCTGGCTTCAGTCATGGGAATTCTATTTTAACAAAGAATAGAAATAAATGGATTTCGGAGCTCTGAGGTGAAGTAAGACTGAAATTAACAAATTTTGAACCAAATATGGCTAATTTAGCCAAGAGTCTTCAAACACATTATTTTCATTGAATTATATAAAAATCTGATTTTGTCCAGATCAAAAGAGAAAAAAAACTTAACTGTTTCTTAAATGATTTAATTTATTTTGAAAAATAGGTGTGTGTTTTTTGTTATCATTTTTATAAAGGGAGTCGATAAGAGAGATTTGAAATTTTTGGTGGTTGATGATAAAAAAAAAAAAAAGCTAGGCAGCTCCTGCTCTAAAGCATAAGAAAATAATAACTCTGGTTTTTTGAATAGTAATATTGTTATTAAAAGCTACATCTTTTGTTTTCCGCGTAAATCCGATTAGGAAATTATTATGAAACGGAGTCACTAAATTTTAGAAGAATGGTTTTTATGATAAGATAATTATGCAATAAAACTGATTGCCATAAAGGCAATTCTATGTACAAAGTAAACAAAATTATTTGAATATAACTATTTTTTTTTTGATAAAAATATTATAAAGTTTCTACGAACAAAATATAAACAAATTTAAAGAACCTTTTAATGCTTAGCTAATTTTAATTAGGGGAATAGGGTTGGTAACAAACGAGGTGGTATTGTAAAGTACTTATTTTTTTTAATAGATGACTGAGAATTAGGATAAAATTTATTTTTATGTTAATTGATCCTTAAGTATATACTATTGTGAATTACTACTATTAATGTTAATTTGTTTGCCTTGAGGAAGATGTAGATTGAAGCAATTAGCAAGAAGTGTAGAAAATAGAGCTTAATATTCTTTCTGTAATAACGGTTTTCGAAAGGTCTAAATAAGCTGGACGAAATGTGTAAATCCTGATGGTTACTAAATAGAGAAGTCTTAAGAATAATAAATAAAAATTAAGTTGTCTCCTCCATTATTTTTAATAATTTTTCAAGCTTTACTACAATAAGGGATTAAATGTTATTCTTTACGATTCTGTGGGTTTCTTCAATCTACAGCTTCCTGAAACCAAACAAATCCACATGAATATCAGTAACTTACAACATTTTGTCGGTAAAGATCAATTAATATGTAGAATAAATTTTTTACCGGTATCTGGGTTGTTTTTAGTTATATTTAAAATTTCATGATATCCTCTAGTAAATCACTACGATATATCAGAAAATAGTTATTTTGAACAAATTTGATTTGTAAACAGTATACAAAATATGAATTCATTAACATGTTACTTGTAAGGTTCTAAGAAGCGCCAGAAGAGGAAGGAAAAAGAATAAAGAATGATCCGCTCGGGGAATCTGGAAGGCAAGATGAATAAGAAAAACTCAGGTAAGCTCTTTCCCTTGTTTCACACGGAAGACAAACTAAATAAACCCATTCTCCTTTGGCTGCACCGCTTTTTTGTTGCAGTGTTTCTTACTTCACCCACTAATGGGAATCGATTGGGCCCCCGGCGCACTGAGGGACCCAACCGACCGATAATGAGGCTAAAACGTCCGCCGTTTTTATCGTCTTTTCAGGTTCAGATTTTTTTCCTTTCTCTGTATCCTTTCTTGTTCCGTTTGTAGCTCGCATGAAGACGTAACCGTGTACTAATGAGAGGCGAAAGGCTGGGAAAGTGGATGGAAAGCTTTATCGAGTACTTTCATCTTGTTATTTCTCAAACTAATAAACATGGACGACTGTCTTCAGCCATAATCTGAGAAGTCCACCTTGTTCTTTTTAATATCCTCTGGGAATATCATCGAGTTTAATACTTTGAGCTCCTGTATAAAAGAAAATTAGTTTTCGTAATGGAAAAAGAAATGATTTAAAGCCGCTTAAATGCTTCTAAACACTGCTGTTAAAAAGTTAGAATTAATAGGAAGCTGGTTATGGATCACATTGACCACCATTGAATTTAGATTGAAGATATGCAAATGATGATTGATTAAAAAACAATGACATTACAATTGATTTAATCGATATTTTTCAAAATAATAAAGATATCGATATTCTCAAAGCTTAATCATCAATATACAAACACATTGGTTAATGTTTCTGTATAGCCTACACAATCAGAGATTGTCTGTTATATGTTATTTGAAACATATAGAGCATGGGTGGTCATAACGTATCCTCGCAGGTAAGGTAAGTGGCTTTTATGTAAAAATTGTTTGTTTGAATTTTGTTAAACCAAAACTACTCAATTTTTAAAAGTAATTAGTTCATTCCGTTTCATTTTATAAAACTCTTAACAAACTTAAGCTGATCAATGTGGGCAAAAATAATTCCCTTATTTTATTGTTGATTAAAAACTCGTTAGTTTTATCAAAAATAACACTAAAAATATTAATGTACTTATTCTGCTTATAAATTTAGTAAAGAAAATTTTTAAAAATTTGATATGCTTTTTGATACGAATATTTTCCTCTTAGGGGCTGAAAATTTGATTGATGGTTTATTGGAGAAGTTTTCATAAGTTCAATGAAATGCAGATCAGTTAAATCAGGCAGATGCTTATTTTAATAAATTTTGGTGATGAATTCTAAACCATCTCAACTTATACGAAGTACTAGGATCAGAAACTGATATTAGGTCTTGCGCAAATTCTTTAATTTTGAGATATTTTGTTCCATAATTATTTTCCAAGATTCACTAAGAGTATCTTCATTTAGTTTTTTCACTGTTTCAATTCTTCGTCTTCTTGCGGTACTATCTCCAGGAATTGACGGTGATACGGGACAGCCATTCTTCAAAATGTAAGCAAGACGAGGGTTTTCTAAAAATGTAAGCGATGGCTTCAGTTCTCATAAACCACTAAATCTATGAGTAATATTTTCTTCCTATCTCTTCAGTTTGAATACTTAATCTGTAATTAAAATTTCATTCCACGTAAAGTCCCGCAGTTTCAATAAGACTCAGAAGTGAGAGAGACTTTTAGAAATCAAATCTTTCTCGAAGAGCTCACTTTTCTTATGGAAGCTGAAGACTGCTAAATAAGAAATAATTTTACCATGCACTTCTAGAAATAAATTTAATGATTTAAAGTGTTTCAATTACATCTCTGAAAAGTGCCATAACTATTAAACAGTTGGAACTTCACGTTCTGCTAAGCATTTCCCTTTTTCTGATGAGTTGTTTGATTGGTCCTAATAAATAAAAGAAAATTGTTTGCACATTGCTTACTGAAAATCACCTTGGTAAATTAAACCATGATACATCTTCTAAAAACTAATCATTTTCTTTTTATTTCTAATTAGTATCAAACCTTCATTAAATATTTCTTTTTGAAAGGCAGATGAATAGCGTCTAAATCATTTTAATACATATACACGATTAAAAATGATTTGGACGCTGTGCACTAAGACTCTACACCGTCATTTACGTCCGTAAGATTTTGGGCATCTGAATTTAAAAGTGGTTGTACCAGCTTAAGAGACGATTAACTTTCGAGACGTCCAAAAACCACAACCAATGACGTCACTGAAGTTCACCATATGCTGCTAGACGACCATCGAATTAAAATTAGAGAGATTGAAGAGGCTATGAATAGGTCGAAAGAACGTGTTTGTCATATACTGAATCAAGGCTTAAGCATGAGAAAGCTGTACGCGCTTTGGGTGCCACGTTTGCTCTCATTATACCAAAAACCTGTTCGAATGAACATTTTCAACTCTGTTTGTGTAGTGAAGGCGCAAATAATATAAGTCTTACCACCAGTTATTTTATGCAGATGAAACTTGGACACATCAATATATTAATTTAAGCAAAAAAAAAAAAAAAACAGAAGCATCACAAACAACATTAAAAACAGAAAACAGAATCAAAATTAATGTCAAAACAAGGGACTGTGAAATGTGAACCGGCTCCAAAAAATACAAAACCTTTTTGGTTTGAAACGTGGGGAAGAACGGGTAGTATGTATATATCTCAATCAATTATTTTTAAAAAGCAAAAAAAAAAAACATTACAGGAACATAATATGCATCATTGCTTCATAGGTGAAAGCAAAAATGACGGGAAATCGGGCTCATTTACTCAAGAAGAAAAGCTCTATTTCTCCAATACATTGTTCCATATCACAATTTAGTGGTTACCATGTCTAAAATCCACGAATTAGGGTTTGAACTGCCTTACCACCCTCCTTAATCACCAGATCTAGCCCTAAGTGACTTTTTTATTCTTAACCAAAAAAGTGTAAAGGAAAGAGAATTTTGCCAAACGAAGATGCTATTACTTTCGTAAACAAATATTTACGCCAAGTACTATTTTGCCGGGTTAAAAAATGGGAGCATCACTGAAAGAAGTGTATAGATTTACATGGAGAATATGTAAAAAAATAATAATAATTTTAAAGAAATAGTGTGTTATATTTTTGTTAGATCGGAAACTTTTCAGAACCAACCTCGCACTAACAATGTGTCATTCATGAAAGTAACTGGTCTTCTTAAATGATACTGGCCTGAGATAAATCTATGAGATATATTGCTCGATATACTGGTCTTCCAATGGAATCCGAAAGTTCTTCATTCAGTTGCTGAGCTGCCTTTGACCTATGGTGATTAAAGTTTTAGCTAATGAAATGATTGTTTTCAGCAAATGTAATTCTCGGGTGCTCAGATTCATTTTTCTTAAGACTATTCGTTCCGGAGTATTACCACTTCAGATAATAACATAACCTAAATGTACACACTGGATTGAGACTTCAAATAAGGTATTTCTTATAAAGTTAACTAGATTTAATTGATTTGTCCATCTTCATGGAAAGTGTTTGCATAGGAAATATTATTAAAATATATTGAATCCTTTTTTTTAATATTCAGTGACAAAGAACATCGAGGGAAAGTTGAGATGAAAATACGCTGAATTATTCGAAAATAATTCTAAAAGTTAATACATTTTTATGTAATTTTTCCATTACTTTACAACGTACAAAACATTCTTGAATGAAATACAATTTACATTGTATTGATGTCCTACTATAGGCTTTGAAAAAGTTATTACCCCCCCCCCCTTTTTTAGGTCTCAGTTCAGTAAAGAGAACAATCTCCTAGTGATATCATTTTTTTCTGCTCTCATCTGCTACATCACACATCAGGAATTTGAGTCTGAGTTATTTGAGACTCAGTAATTATTTCATTGAAAAATTTGTAAAGGTAGTTTTATTTGTTTGAAATATTATGTAATCTAATGGTAAAAAACACTAGCATTATGTTTATTTCATTTGATTAGAAATAGAAAACAATATAATAAAAGCAGAGAAAATAATAGTACCATTTGAAATTATACTCATTAAAAGCTTGTGCAATATAATTTCGATAGCAAAGTACATAAATAATCAGACAAATTTAATAGTTGATAATATATCTTGATGATGCTTAAGTATTTAAGTTTTTTGAGTTTTCCAAAACAATGAAAACCGTTAGTCAACCACAATTTCATAAGTTTATATATACTGTCAAAAAAACCATCTCTCGTCTCAATTTTTCTTTCAAAAGATCTGGAATGCTCTGTGCTAATGTTTAACATACCTGAAACATATAAACATTCAAATTTGGTTTGGATTTTAGTATTTCTAATATTTTTATTAATGATTTTCATGTAAATGACTTTTTTAATGAAATAAACAAATCTTTAAATACCGAATAACTTGAAATCAAAAGTTGAAAATTTGCTGTTTAATAATATCTTCGTTTTTGAATACAAATTATGTGCTGTGGCAAACATATAGATATATATGCCTTAACAAATATCATTATTTTGAAAATAATATCAAAAATACTATCGATGTATGATTTAAACAACATTTAATCAATAGTTGTAAATGATCTAACAATTTCTACAAATTGTTTCATTTTTCTTTCAAAGCTTTATTTTATGTATAAACTACATTGCTATCAATTAATCAGGAAAAATTCTCTATGCAATTTTTACGAAAAAATATAGGAAATCTTTAAAAAAATATTTTGAGAATTCTTTCTCTTTCACCAATTTTTATTTCTTTATAATCTTAATTTAGCTAGAGAATAGATATAGCTGGGGGGGAAAAGTTTTATCAGTGTTTTTTTTCATGGAACTATAACTGTTAACATCATTAACACTTTTTTAACTGTGCTTTAAAATTGTTGTTGTTGAATAATAATTCTAGTGTCTTTTCATTCATGATTAGTAGTGTTATATTTTTCTGTCTCATCCCACTTAAAAAGTTTTTACAGTGTACCACATGAAGAGTTCTAATTATGTTTGGGGAATAATTATCTAATTTATAGTCCTCTCATTAATGGATTAAAAGACTGAACACAAAAGATAACATTGTTTCCGAGAGAAAATCACATTGCATTATTGTAAAAATTCTTGCTTCTTAGGAGCTATTTTTGTTCTTAACTCTATGTAAAGGCATTGATATTTTTGTAAATTTATATCCCATGTTGATAAAAGAAGAATGCTTTTCATGAATTTTTTTTCCATGTACAGAGTTTCTTTTATGGTATATATATCTACTGCTAATTTCTTAATTTTTTATTTTACCTAAATTAACAATATTAGCTTGTTTAATCGTAAAGTGTAAAATATATTTAAAGTGAACGTATAAATTAAAAAGTGAAAGACTTGGAAAAAAATTCAGTTTTTCGATTAACTGAAAAAAGGAAGATGGCTGACATCAATGAAGTGTATTAGTACATATATTTACTTCTAATGTCTAGGATGTTAAGGTTTTCGATGAGGCTTAAATGTGTTATTGAATAAAATTACAACTCATTCTAAAGATTAAAGTAAATACTATTAAATACATTTTACACTTCATTACAGGCCTTAATACAAACACATAACCTCATAGACTGTTAAAGATGGAGGAGATACTGAGATTCAAAACTTAACTGAAAAATTGGTATAATTTATAATAAATACAGAAAACAAACAAACAAAAAAATGTATGTTGTATTTTGCATTTAAATACTAAATTCTGAAACAAAATACTTCTTTTCAACAATTTATTTACGTGTGTGTTTTTTTATTGTTTCAAAATTATGGTAAGTTGAAATGTTCTAAATCTTTAAAAGAAGTTTTAATTTTTCCAATGTTTACCAACGCTATTTTTATGAAATCATTTGCAATTTTTAAAGCAATATATTATTATATGCACTTCCCCAGTAAAGGAACATATTTAAGAAAATATATTTTATGAAAAATGGTGAACAATTGAAAATGCACAGTTTTGAGCTATTTTGTGTCAGAAAGAGAAAAAGCATACCTTCAGAATACAAAAACTATAAGAAATATAACTTTATTATTAAATTAAACAAGTTTGCATTTTTGATTCATCAGGTACAGGAAATAACGAAACTTTCAGGAGTTGGTTTTCATTTTTAACTATTTCTTTCTCTGTTATTTAAAAATGAAACTGAAATATTAAAAAATATTAAAATAATAATTGAGTAAGTAACTTCTAAAATTTTAAAGAATATTATGCTTACATTTTGCATGAAAGAATATATTTAATTTATACATTCTTTCATTGCGTCCTCCGTTCATAAAAATGTTGACTGGTTTTGATGAATCAAAAGTTTCTTAATTGTTCATACTTTACTTTAACACGAAATGAAAGAAACTCATTAAGATATGTAACAATACTTAGGTAATTAATGTAAGCTGAAAAATGCAAAAAAAATTCTAAGACTGCGAACAGTATTCAAGAAAAATAACATTCTATATAATATATATTCATTATATATGACGTTTCAAAGCGTTTGTTTTTTTTATACAGCGTTATCTTAAGATATTTACCAAACCTCTATGAAAATATTTGAAAAACAAATTTCTCCTTCCAAATTCTCGTATAAAAATTCGAATTTTCACCATTATTTTGAAATTAAATAATGCGTCTTTCTTCTTAAGAATGTGTATATTTGATTCCGCAATCTAGCAACATCTGCAACGTATTTTAAGATTTTTTTTATATTTATTAAAACAGCATTTGCATTTTAGATCATTTTTCTACAAATTATTACAAAAATTAATGATCTAATATGTTAGTAAGTATCATATTGATAACAATATTCCCTTCAGGGCCGGTGGTATATTTTTAAACCACACATTTAGCGCGTTAAAAATCTTAGTAAAGTACGCTTTTTTCCACACATTCATCATCACACGGTAGCTTATGGGTTCATTTACTTAAATTAGATGGCAGAACCATGCAGAATAATTATTAAAATTATTGCTTTGATTCTAATGAAAGCTTCTAACAAGTGGTTGTTATATGCCTCACAGAAAATTTTCTGAAATGATTTAAAACTTATAAATTCATGTTTGAAACTTTATGTAAATACTACTAATTACTCAAAACAAAATATATAAGATATTGGATTAATACTATAAATAAAGAGGTATCGTAATTGTACCATCACCCCTATAGAACACATTGGGCAAGAATGGCGAACCAATGGCACGTATGTCATTCACGGCCCGCGACACAATATTTTCGGCACGCCACCCATCTCAAAGTTCACAATGAAGCATATTAGGAACGAACGCCAGAAATCCTACTCTAAGGAGTATTCGGGCGCAGAGTGGAGGGTAGGACGCGCGCCCTTTTTTTTTATTGTAGTTACATCGTGGACTACAATTGCTAATGACGCATCATCTGTTTCCACATAACATAGAAGTCAATTTCATTGACACAACTGTATTTTAAAGTTTATTTGAGTTATATTTAATATAGGTAGTTCACCAAAAACACAAAAAGTGTAAGATAGTAAGTTTATTAGAGAATTTCAAACTTGGTGGACTGAGAAATATGGCATGATTAGTAAAGGCGACAAAACGGTGTGTGTTTTATGTTCTGGAACAGTAGTATGTAGAACATCACCAGTGAAATGGAATTTTGAAACAAATGACAAATTCTTTAGTCAAAAAAGCGAACCAAAGCAAAAGGAATTAATTGCAAGTGCAATAGAAATAAACAGTCGAAGTCTATGATTAAATATATTGGCAAAAATTGTCATACGAGCGCGGCAAATTAATCGGCTGCAACTATCATTGCTCTGCATAGTGAACCTTTTCTAGAACGAAAGTTTTTGAAGGAAGTCTGTTTAGCATGCGCGCCCTAACTTTTTGATGATTTCTATAATAAAGATGATTCAGCGTATCAAATATACTCCTCTATCTAGAAACACAATAAAAGAAAGAATCTTTAAACTGGTAAGAAATGTAGCAGATCAACAAAAAATTGACTTTAATTCTGCTCCTTTTATATCGCTATATCTTGATAAAAGCAGTGACGTCACTAAATTTGTACGTTCAGTTATTTTTGCTCGATATTACGTAAGGAACGTCATTAAAGAAGAATTAATTGCGATAATATCGTTGTTAACAACTACAAAGGGCACAGATATTTCTACGGCTTTTAAAAATTCGCTTGCAGAGAGAGAAATTGATTCGAATTAAAATTGTTTCATTAACAACTGATGGTGCTCCAAGTATGGTGGGTAAAAAAAAGGGTTTCATGAGTTTATTTCAAACAGATGTAGGACATTTAATTCTTGAAATCCCCTGCATCACTCACCAACAAGCCTTGTGTGCTAAAAGCGGTTTAACATCTCTTGATAATGTAATGGTGATAGTCACAAAAATAATCAATCTCATTTCGTCGCAGGCTTTAAATAAGCGAAAGCTTGATGTGTTATTAAATGAATTCACCTCGATGTATAATGGTTTACTGATGTATAATAATGTTCGCTGGTTGAGCCGTGGGGACTTACTTCAAAGATTTGTTGATTGCTTGGAAGAAATTAGTTTCTGCAAAATGAGAGGTAAGTTGAATAATACCCACAGTTGTTAGATGTTATGTGGCTTTCAAAATTGATGTTTGTTACAGACATATGCCAACATTTCAATGAAGTGAAAGTGAAGCTTTAAAACAATTATCGTCATGATAGATCTCATTCGTGTTTTGACACTAAACTGTATGTTTTCCCACACACACACACATAGGAACGATATTATTACAAGAAACTACAAGTATTTTCCAAACTTGAAAAAAAAATGAGAAACCAGGCAAAGAAACAGTCACAGAAGAACTTATTTCTGTAATTGATTCTTCAATCAATGAATTTTCAGCGAGATTTTCTCAGTTGAAAGAATTATCGGAAGCACTCAAGTTTATTATGAAACCTGATGTGACTTCATTTGATAAACTGAACTTGTCACAATTCGATTGGTAGGAAATTGAAGAATTTGAAACGCAGCTGAATGATTTCTAGTCTAGTTCAATAAGGATACAAAAAATTATTGAAGCAAGGAAATAGTTGGAATTAATTGGAACAGAAAGATGTACAAGCAATATAAGCAAAAATGACTATAACAAAATTTCGGAAACAGGAAATTCGTTTCCAGACACATTTAACTGTTTGAAGAAGCTGGCTAGTGCTATTTTAACCATAATTTCATCTACCTATGCCTGCGAGTCATTTTTAGAAATGAATAACATTAAAAACTCGCTAAGAAACCGTTTGACAGATGACATTAGTTCAGCATGCATTCTGCTAAAAGTAACATCTTATAACCCTAATATGAGTTATTTGTCATCTAATCTGCAACAACAGAAGTCACACTATTGTTACTTTAATTTGAATTACGCGTATAATTGAGACATTGCAAAACTTATTTTTTGTAGTAAATAAAGTGTTTTGAGTTGTTAGTATTTAATATTATTATTTTCCTAATAATCACGAAGTCAAAATTATTTGACGGCACGTCTATGATTTCATTAAACATTTTTTTAGAAAAAATGGCTCGTTGATACATAAAGGTTCGCCACCCTTAACATAGGGAGTTAGCGAGCAACAGAAGGCAGCACTGATAATTTAGATTCAGTCTGATATGTGGCGGTTCGCCTAGTCTCAGTGAAAAATTGAAATCATAAATATGTTTTCGAGTTCCAATTTGGCAAAAATCGGAATTATTCTCTTAAGAAAAGAAATTTAAAACAGAAATTGAAATTTATCAACGTTGTTTATGCCCATCAAGAAAAAGTGCAGGTGTAAAAAGGATATCTGAAAACAACCTTTCAATGCATCTGAGACCGAACTGGCTGGAGATATCAGATTACGGAATTGTCGTATTTGATAGACTTGTTAATGATCATGGATATGAAACGTTAGTATGAGATAAAAAAAAAAGATGATAAGCTACCGGCAAAAGAGGGGAGAGAATATGAACTCATTGCTTCTAGCGGCAGACTTTATCAGAGGGTCTAAGTAAACTGATATATAAATCATTGAGCAATGGTATTAGAAAATGTACAATACAGCAAAAAGATACCCGCTTTGTAAGAAGAACAGAGTCTTCGCCGTTTGGACGGTAACTTCCTGTAAATAAATCAGAGTAAGGAGGGCTGGCCATTTTTTTTGTTTGCTTTTTTGACACGTCTGTTCATTACATATGGGAGGGTATGTTTTGAATAGGTTCAACTACCGTGGTCTGCTAGTTTTTGAACTTTTACAGAGGCCATACAGTGAATATAATTTGAGGTTTATCTACAGTTTATTTAATTCATGTTTTCGTTAAATTCTCGTGATTATTTCAGATATTGTATAATAGTGAGCATAATTATTTCAGAAAAATTCAAATTTTATTTTAAGTAGCTTTATAATCTAGTTTTAAATATTTTTTTAAAATATATGTATTTTAAAATATATTTTTAAAAGAATACCTATATGGGGACTTTCGATTGAGAAGGAACTTGCTTTGCTTGAAGAGCTCACTTCAGATGGATCGGAGCTATCTTCAAAAACAAGTGGGGAAGAAAATTTCACTTCAATTTATGCAGTAAAAAATAAGCCTTATTTTTAATAAATTTGTATATATATTTCAACTAAATTTGTCTTATTAAGTTTGTAATAGAGTTTTGCATTAAACTATGAAAAATATATTATACATGTTTAAAAAAACTATACTTAAATTAATTGACATATTTTTGCTCAAATTATCACTCTTAGAAATAAAAATACAACATTATTAAGTTCCAATTTTTTCAAAAATGTTTTGTGATCCTAATATTTGCCAAATTAACTAAAATAATATATTTTTTTATGAAAGTATATATTATTTTTTCGAAGGAATACGAAACAGCTAGTGTACAAATAAGATGTCCTACAGGAGCGGTGGTATGTTATTATACCGGGTCTTAAAAATCGGGAAATAAATAAAAATTAATTTTACTATTTGATATTGTGTCCTTTTAACATTATTAATGCATATCATATGAATTTTTGCAAATATTTATAATACTTTTTCATATACCGCCCCTCAAAGGGATATGCTAGTACATATGTATAAAGGATTACAATAAGCTTATTTATCAAGTATACTATGCGATAAGATGTTGTTGAGCTTTATATTGACTTAAAAACACAGCTTGTTGAGTTTTGTTTTTTAGTTTTTAAAGCTTTGTATGTAAACAAAAGAACGCTAACATGTTCTTGAATACTGAAAAATCAACTAAAATGTAAAATATATTTTTGGCATTAGAGTTATCGGTAAATAGAAGCATACAAAGAATTTGCCAAGATTGGCGATTTTTGCTTCGATAACAATTTTATTCTGGAAAATGATTTTAATTAACTCTTATAATATTAGCTTCTTTCGTAATCCTTCTAACATAATACAGTGACTTACAGATTCAAAGTTACCTAAAAATTGCTAAAATACCATCCAGAATCCTGTACTTCATTTTAACCAAAATATATTTAAATAAGACGCTATTAGACAAAACAGTGGGTTAAGCTTTTATTTCACTATTTGTTTATACACAACACTTACATATTTACATTTATATATTATTATACACAATAATACAAAAATAAAACTTTTGGCGGTCCATCGGTTGTTCAATCCCAGGAATCTAAGATCTACGTCATAATAAAACTCTTTTTCGCGTCTTTATTTTAATTTTATTATCCATGTTTTTGCAACCAGTCAAGGGATATTTCAATTGAAGGAGGGAGGAAACATTGAAGCAAAGGTGTTGATGCTTAAGAGTGGAAGACATAGTTTTTTTTACGAAAAGTCCGAGCTGATAAGAAACAATACCGTAAACACTCATTCTACTATAATATGCATACCTAAGATTTCATTGCAAACAGATAATGGATAAGATTCATTACATAAATGTTTTTAAAAAGTGTGAATATTTTCAATGGCAATCTCATTTTCAATAGATTTTAGAAGGCAGTTTTAAATTAAGACATACAAATGAAACAGATTAGCAATTTTTTATAATTTTATTACAGACCTATCAATAAAATTTATTCATGTTTTTTTTCAGTTACATTTTTTTTCCTGTAAAATAAATTGTGTAACAAAGATAAATCTGTTGCGTTGTGTTTAACATTATCATAATGTTAACCTTATTTCCATGCAGTTATATGTATTTAATTAGTACAACATATACTTTCAGTAAGAGAAATTATCTTTTACTTGCCAACGCATATAAAGGAAAATAACTAAATATTTCTCCAACAACCACAGTTATGCATTTATATATCTGGGATATTTAAGGTAAAGTGTGTTTCCTTATGAATCAATAAACATCTTCAAAAGTTTAAAAAAGATCTCGAAACATTGAAAACTCAAGGAATCAATAGATTTATTCAAAATTCTCTAAAGTATTATGATTAACTATTAGTGTTGATTCTATGATTTGTATACACTCCTACATAATTTCAATATACACTTAACAAGAGTTTAGAATGGTAGTACATTACGTGTGTGTTCTCAGATACAAATAAAAATACAGATTATGTGGTGTGTAACATAAATTTGACATGTTTGATTGAATGTATTCGTAAATTTTTGAATCCCTGAAGTTATATTTATAAAACTCTTTTTCCATCTTTTAAAATTAAGATTTATTTTTTTAGAAACGATGCATATCATAATCCTTGCATTAAATCTATAATCAAAATTGTTAAATTAAGAGAATTGTTAAATTGTATGTTTAGTTAAATTAATACTTCTTTACACACACAATTACTGGTTGAATCGTTTAATTAAATTAATTTAGTTTCAAATACTTGTTAAATTATTTTATTAAACTGAATTGCTTTCAATTAATGCTTAAATTTTTAATTAAATTTACTTATTTTCAATCACTTTTTAAATTAGTAGAAAACAAAGAATTTGAGCACAAATATTAAATAATTTGATTATAATTTTATGAAAAAATCAAGATTAAATATATAGCTTAAAAATTCATGTCTGAAAAATATAACATAACTTACTAAAAAGAAATAGCACAAAATAAATTATTAATGTTAAATAAAAAGGAAAAGAAAAAAAAATTATCAATTAAAATGTTTAAACTTAGTTATTTTTCGAAGATTCCATTTAAATTTCAAACAATGTATAATGTTATAAAAACATTTTAAATTTTCACGATGAAAATTCTTCATTTATGTGACTTCTTTTCGTAAATTCTTACTGTTTATCGAGAGAAATATACTAACATTTTAGCGTATAAACTCTTAACGAATTCAACACGTTAGATAAAGTATGCTTTAACAACGAATTAATGTACAGCACTCGGACAGGTACATACAACAATATATAAACATTCAGTGTAAAGTACAAAACGATGTATATGAAGCCTTGACAACTGTGACACACATGTTTTCTGCAATTTCATAAAGTCTTAGTGAGAAATTCAAGCAATAATTGTTTTTGTTTTCAGATGAAACATCTGAACTTAATATTAGTGCATTGCAAAAGTACTCCACAACCACTGATTGCAAATGAACATCGCTAGCAAATTTTAAATATCTCATTAGTCAGAAGGAAAATATCAAATGGAAATGAACTGAAAACTTTTCTCTGCACATTTAAAAAATAAATGTTATTTTTAATATAAAACACATAAAAAAAACTTTTTTTAACTTAACAATAATTTAATGTCCCTTTTCAAACGATATTTCAGTTTCAACTTAGTTCATTCATTATTTTAAAACATTTGGTCACTTTAAATATATGCCCCATACATTCAAGATTTTAAATCATGAAAATAAAAGCTTAGTTACTTACAAATTAAAGATTGAATATTCTTCAAGAACTTTCTGTAAATTTTCCGTGTTTAATGTTTGTAATCAATGCTGCTTAATTTGTTCTCAAATATTACAGGTTTGTTAAATAGGAATGCTGAATATTAAAGAGAGTCAAAAATAATCCGGAATCATATATTTCTTTAATATCAGCACATCCAGTTAAATTAAACCTTATAGAAAAATGCCCTTGAGACTATTCTTTCTTCAAGATTCCACAGATAGGTAGAAATTAATATTCTTCAATCTTTCATTTTCTTTTAATCTTATCACTTTACGCCTTGATCACTCAGAAAAGCAATACAACTGAAGCAGTTTTTTTCCTATAACTAATTGCTTAATAAAACTTATTCTTCCAAATATAAATTTTTAGCATATACTGTTTCGTTACTTGAAGCTTGTTCTTATTCAAAGGCATACATTTTTTTTCTTTTCGTTCATTCATTTTCACACAAATATCTTATTCCAGTATGTCTCTTTAAATACTGAACAAACAGCATTTGTAATGCACAGTATGTAATAACTATCAAAGCATTTGATCGTCGATCATGGTCAAGTTGATTCGGGTTTCATTCACGCAAGAATAACGACGTTGACTTCAGAGCTAAAATATTCAATGTTTTTATAATTTACAAACATTTTAAAGCCAGTTTAATTTGTGCTCATTGACAGCAAAATCATGGTACATATCAGGACGCAGTCATTCATATTGAGATATATAGAATTAAGTCATCAAAATTTGAATATAGCTCACATCTGTTTTCTTTCATAACATCCATTGCTTGGTTGGCGTAATTTGCAATCTCTCAAAGAGCGATGACTGCACATTTATATTTTTGACATCTATTTGTAATTGGTTAAACAGTTTTTAACACTTCATAAACCAAATTAAGAAAAGGAAAGCCACAGGTACATGAAGATCAAAGTAATGAATCCTGAAGACGTAATACCATTAATTGAAAACCAAGCAGCTTTGTTTGATGCACCTAAAAAATTCTTTAGATTAGTACTATAATTGAAGTGATTCTAATAAGCAAAATTTTATTTAAGATATATGAATTGCTTAACGATAAATATTATATATATATATATATATATATGGGGTTGAATATATATTAAAATAAATAATGATTTAACCAGCTTAAAAATTGTTTCAAATTAAAATAAAGATCATTGAAAATTAAAGAATTAAAAAAGTTACAAAAATTATTATGACAGAAATATGAAAAACAATATATAAGATGACGACAAATATTTGAAGTATATTGGAAACAAAACACACACACACAAATTGAAAATAAAGTTATTCAATTTTGCGAATGAATTAGGATATCTGAGTAGCATAGAATATTATCAAACATTTGTTTCAGTAATAGACTTAGAGAAACAGAAAAGTTATGAAACTTATGTAAAAAAAAGATATGAAAAAAAAGGTTATGAAAAAGTTATGAAATTCACGATCCAAAGAGAAATGACATACTAATAGAAAGCAGTCATAAAAGAAAACCAAATATTTTATGTACCTAAAACACTAGAAAACTAAAATATACAGTTATGTAATATATTAAATCTAAGTAAGAGAAAAATGATAAAAAAAAATAAACAAATAAAAATGTCAGACACAATGTTAAATCTACGTAGTCATCTTAAAATATTTTTGAAGCCTTAAAGAGTAATTATTTAAACATCAGTACTATCATCTATGCAATACATTTAGGAATAAAAATATATGGTATCATCTATGTACGTAAAATATTAAAACTCTCACAAAATAATTTTTAAATATATTAACACCTATATGAAGCACAGCATTACAGCAGATTTAAAAGAATTAAAATCATATGTGTAAGACAATTCTTCAAAAAACCAGAAGAATATTACTGAAAATAGAAACGTAATCATTTTGTTATTTTTAAATTTTGAATTGTTTTTATTAAAATGTAATAGGGTAATTAACTGAAATACATAATTGAAAGAATTTATTTAAATTATTTTGAATATCTAAAATTAATAAATTTAATATTACGTAAGATATAAATATGTAAAATAGTCTTACATATCAATAAACTTAAATGGTTTTTAAGAAAGGTTCTTTTCACGATTAAAAATCGTAACTATCACTTTTTTCATTAATTTTACTACATATCCTTTGATTACAGATTTAAAATTTTACATCAAAGTATTTAGTTTTTATTAATTTGTATTAATTTTAGATCAGAAGGTTAGAA
Organism: Nephila pilipes; assembly: GCA_019974015.1. Classification (NCBI taxonomy): domain Eukaryota; kingdom Metazoa; phylum Arthropoda; class Arachnida; order Araneae; family Nephilidae; genus Nephila; species Nephila pilipes. The sequence goes on from BMAW01040781.1 coordinate 534,316, forward strand.
ATATAAATCATATCTTAAATCCTGTATAAAGTTTACATTGAAAAATTATCAGGATATCAATGATTTTAAATATTAGATAATTATTATTATCAATGAAAATTTGTTCTTAGAAATATAAATATATTTGGTGTACTGGAAAGTTCTGTCCATTTGTGAAGTTAATGAAAATAATACATTTTTAACACATTTAATAATATTTATACAATATATTCCCCGTCGGTTATGAACTTTTACACTTATGAACACTTGCCAACGTGATGGTAATTTATAAATACCATTTTTGAAAAATGCCTCGTCTTTAAAGGCGAAGAACTGAAGCAGTGCTAGGTTGGCGTATGCTACAATTTTGAAGTTTTTTTTTTCCTTTCAAAAATTTTTGCAGAGAGATAAACAGGTGATAAGTAAAGAATGCTAGTTCTGAGTTAAATGGTGAATGCTACAGAAATTCCCAGCCTTACACGGTGTTTCGTTGACGATTCGTCAAATCAGCATGTGGCTCGGCATTATCACGATACAGTATAAAAGCCTTCATATTGAACAATGCCTGCCTCTTTTTCCCTTGCTTTGATTAAATTATCCATTTGCTGACAATATCACTCCGAATTGAGCTTTTTGTTAGGTTACAAAAGCTCGAAATGTATTGATTCTTGGATGTACCACCTTATGCACAGCGTTCTCTTATTAAGGTTCAATCTCGAATTAAAAGTGAAGGAAAGCGATAGTCCATGCTGCAATTATGCTCTTATCCTTACGATGTATTCGAAAATAATCCATTTTCCTCACCAGTTATCATCCGGTCTAAAATGGGCTTGTTTTCATTCCGAGGAATTAGTGATGTGCATTTGACGATTTGATTAAGCAAAATTCTCATTTAATTCACGAAGCTTCCGTCTGGAATGTTTATAGATCTTTCCTAGGGAACGACCGAAATTACATTGTATAGTAAATGTCACTAAATTTATGAAAAACGCATTATTTTATTTCACATCACCAAAAGACAGAACTTTCCAGTCCATCTAATTCATTAGAAAGACTATTACTCTCATAGCCATTTTGTGGTGTACCTTTAATTTGTTTATAATTTTTACATATATATATATATATATATATATATATTGACAATTAGTATGTTATAGTATACTGTCTTATAATTTTATGGCATGTTAAATTATACATCACAGTATTATATTTCTTACCAAAATGGGAAATGAAATGTATTGACTACTATCAATATTACATATATTGTTGATTAAAAAAATTAATAGTACCTTCAGAGACACTGGGACGTTGAATAGGGGGTTCCACATCGTCCTCTAGCTCCTTAGTAAGAGATTCGTCCTGCATTGGTGGAACTTTGCCTGAAAATGATAAAAAAATACTTTATAACTCTGTTTCCTGTAATCAAATACAATTTACAAAAAAAGTAAAAAACGTTTCAGATTTTTCAGGAAAGATTCATCAGCATTAAAATTTTGTTTTTTCTTTTCGAACAGAAGAAACATACAGACAAAACCAAATAAATAAAATTTAATAAAATTTTTCAAATTTTAATATAATTTTCTTATTTAAACTTTAAAAATAATTTTTGTCTTTTACCTTCAAAGCTGATATTACTCTTTCCGAATGAAATCTTTCATATAATATTAAATAAGAGAGATAATCCACAATTTTGTAGTAATTAAAATTATTATCAGTTCATGGAAAGCTAAAATTTGATATATATGATAGAACTTCAAATAAAACGTTAAATAAGTTTATAAGAATATGTTTGATAAGAATCTGTATGAATAATTTTATAGTCCTCTTGTGACTAATAAAATTTATATATAGATCTAGTAAAAATCAAAAATATTAAAGATATGTGAAATCTTAAATACATATAATTGATGTGGGAACATTTTTCCTTAAGTACTGATGATGTGAGATATTTTCTAGAATCATGTATATATTTATTCTTTTAAAGCTAAATGATGGTCAAATTAATATTTCCAATAATGAACTGAAGATAATTATGTAGATTACTCGGGTCTCGATTTGTTACATTGGTACAAGGGAATAATTATATATTTAATAGTTCTGTAGTCTGAAGTTCAATTCTTTGTTCATTTTTTTTCATATTTTCACTCTAAGTAAGTGACATTTAAGGCATTAAAATTTATTATTATTAGAGAGTATAATTAGAAATAGAGAAGCTTGCATTGGACTCAGATCAGCATTTAAATAAGAGAAATTAGCAATCAACATCAAATCAAATGAAAAGAAAGGATACGTAAACTCAGTCTTTTGAACTAACTTTATTTAGAACTAGGTTAATGACTTATAGACAACATATGTACTCAACTTTTTCTTTTAGTTTTTCAATGAAACCTAAGCATTTGGTGTTAAATATATGTTTCTCATCATGACAAGCTACAATAACATAAAGTGAAATTTTTCTTACATAGCACTTTTACGATTAAGGAAATATGAATAATGTGAATTCAATCTAAATAACTTGTTAAACTATTAATGTGACATTATAATCAATCAATCATATAATTAAATTTTTTCCTTCAATTTATCAAAATTTTTGTATATTATTAAAAAGACATTAATAACTGTACATGAATTTAGTTTTACATATATTTGCACTTTTTCTCTTTTTTCAAAAAATTTAATTAATTTTTACGGATTGAATTAATTAAACAAATTATTCATAATAACATAAGATGGATAGTATTATTCTTAAGAATTTATTTCAAAAACTAATATAATTTCTTTTAAAAAAATCCTTTTTTAGAAAGATTAATCTTTGAAAGTAAAACTAATATGAACTAAAAGTGTTAATCAAAAAAAGAGTTATTTGTTTTTAACTTCTTCTTTCATAATTATTTTCATATTAAAAACATTATATTTGGTGCTCTCATGCTAATATTTCAACAATTATTCTTTATATATGTGATTGTAATAAGCAACATTTTCTTCCATCAAATGGAATAAATTAAACTTTCAAACTTATGTTTGATACTAATTAAAGTTTCTTGAAGGAAAATGTAAGCTAATGTCTGATTATGCCAGATTTAAACTAATTTCAAATTTCGTAAAAGACAAATAAAAAACATCATAATGAAAAAAATAAGGTTTTTATTTTGCATTTCAATTATTCTAGTAATTAAACTCTCAAGAAGATGATTGCTTCTTTTTTTAAGAAAAGATAACATGTATATTCTTTTTTTCAAACACATAGCAGTAGAAGAGATTTTTTTTATTAAAGCATTTTTCTTTTAAGATTAAAAATATAAAGCTTCTTTAATAAAACATCGGGAAGAAAACAGAAATACATGGAACAATTTCTTATACCATTGAAGTTTTTTTTTTTATATTACTAACATTTAAACAAAAACTAAGTAGAAAAATTTAGCACTTTTCATGAAATTAAAATAAATACTTTTGTAAATATTTCCATATCATTTGCACAGTTAAATTTAAAAAAAATATATTGAAGTTACATCAATTTATAACGATTTCTTAATAAACATTGGTTTAATGTTAATTAAGAAATTAGAATTATGTAAGCAGCTGTGAATTGGAAAAAAATATTTAATTCATCTGAAATCATATTCTGATCAGATATATAATTCTATTTTTACAAACCACTTATCATTGACTTCCAGAAAATAGAAGAGTAAATTGCGATATTTTACCTGATTAATTGCTATTCAAAAAGGCACGTTTTTTTATAGATTAGGATAGATATTAGCCTAAGTCTTTTATTCAGGCTTAAAATTATTAATAAATTAAATTATTTAATAGCAAAGCATTAAATAATACTTAAAAAAAATGTCAGTAAAAATTTGATTTATTTAAAAAATAATAATGGCAACTAATAAGAGATGCAATTGTAAATAACAAATTTGCTTAAAAATTGTTGTTATTTTGTTCGAATACACACACACACACACATATATATATATATATATATATATATGTGTGTGTGTGTGTGTGTGTGAGAGAGAGAGAGAGAGAGAGAGAGAGAGAGTGAGAGAGAGAGAGAGTGTGTGTGTGTGTGTGCATTTTTATTTAATGACTATTAACAGTTAAGCTTTATTTTCTGAAAAATATTTTCAGATTCATGCTTTTTCCATCAGTAGAGATGGATTAATTCCATTTTTTCCCTTCTCATATGTATGCATATATTGTAGCGTATTTACTTCTTTTTTATTCTGAAATGTATTTTTTTTTTTTTGTTTAATCATTTTTCTGAAATAACATTTTATATTAAATTTAATTCGTGTGTAATTATTTTCATTACATAAATTTAACAACACCCAGAAAAGGAATAAAATGGTTTGATTTGGTGCAAGACTATATAATTTCATCACGAATATCATTCACGGGAAAAAATACTATGTATTTTACTAAAATTTACTTATTAGCAAAATTTTATAATGTAATAATGTTTATCGTTTTAAGAGAATGCACTAATGTATATAATATCCTGAAGGCTCGTTTTAAGAGAATGCACTAATGTATATAATATCCCGAAGGCTGATCATATTTTCCATTAATAAAACTATAATTAGAGCAGCAATAATTTTTATGAGTTGCTTTAAGCCGATTGGCAAAGTTTTCTTTGAAAAAAACATTCGGATTGCATTCATATTGTCTACTGAACAATAACTCTTTTTTTATAATTTTTCCAATAATTGTTTCATTTATTCGAATATCTCGAGAAATAATTTCCGACTACTGTAGGAGGTTAAAAGTAGATTTAGTAGAATCACAAAATAATAGAAAAATTGAACTTTAAAGTTAAAATAATATTATTGAAGATTCAAATGCCATTAAGTTATTTGTTTCATTCAGGATATAAAGATATACATGCATATCTATGCTGAAACTTAAATTTTGCAGAAAATTATATTTTATTTACTATACATTATTATTTATCCATTTACTTTAATTCCAGCTGTGATAAAATACATTATTGTCAATGATATTTGAACTAATTCAATGAAAGATCATAATACAGAATAATACATTTCAATTAAAAAAGACATTTAAAAAATAAAACATGTTTAATAAGAGATTTGATTTTAGAGCCTACGAAGAAAATGTTGATAGCAAGCGACAGCATTTTATTTCTTTCCAACGTAGTTTTCAATCTTTTACTTTTACACACAGACAAAAATTTCAAAAAAACTAATATCCTTTAAAAGGTTAAAATAGGATAACATAATTAGAAAAAAAAATATATTTCATAATTAGCCTTTTTTCATTCTTATTTGATAAATATCTGTTTAAATATTCTCATTAATTAAATCCATAATAATTAAATAAGATCGGTGTGAAATGTTTGCTGAAATACATGAAAGAAATGATTTTCCAAATGAATTTATTTTGCTATTTTGTTTTAAAAAAAAAGCTGTTTTGCCAAAAATACCATTAAAGTAACTGAAATCAAATATGATAAGTGCAACTTGTTGATACTCTAAAACAAAACAAAAAAAAAACATATAAAACTTGAAATATCTAATTTTAAATGACACAAATGTGATATCTTGAAATTTAAAAACATAACGGTAACTTATATATATATATATATATATATATATATATATAGAGGGTGTGTGCGTGTGTGTGTAAACGAAATATTACGAACTCCTATCGAAAGTAAGGTGATGAAATCGTGTTGTAATTCAATAACAATCCATTTTTGTTTTCTTGGTACATTCGTTAAATAAGAGCGGCTACGGTAGCTTAAAGGTAATGGTAGTCGACTCACGGCCAACGGTTTTTATCGAGTCGTAAGAACGAGCTTTGACGCCCCCAAATTCCCACCTTGCATCCGGGATTGATGCTCGTTCAATCTGCCATCACTCAAATTTCTGCCATTGGCGTGGTGTGGAACTTAAGAGATGTTGTGCCAGCTCATGTGTCGTCCTCGTTACTTGTCCGTGTTTCAAATTACGGGGTCTTGTCTCCAATAAATTTTGTATTTATTTCTAGTGGGACGTTAATAAAACCAACCAACCTTTAAATTAGAATGAATTGGGTAAAATAAGCCGTTATATATATAACACATGGATCAATAAGTCCCGAGACTGTGCGATCGTTTTTTTTTTGCGATTTCCTTTCAAACGCACCAGCAAGTCAATATAATAATCACTGTTGATCGATTTACCTTGTTCGAGGTAGTCAATGAAAATCACGCCATGCGTATCCCAAAAAACTGACGCCATGACTTTGCCAGTTGACTGCTGCGTTTTCGGACGCTTCGGACGGCTTTCGCCAGCTGTGCGCCACTCAGATGACTGCCGCTTCGACTCTGGAGTGTAGTGATGTATCCATGTTTCGTCCATGGTCACGTAACGACGCAAGAAATCTTTTTTGTTGCGAGTAAATAGCGATAAACAGCTCTCTGAATCATCGACTCGTTGCTGTTTTTGTTCCATCGAAAGCAATCGCGGCACCCACTTGGAAAAAACCTTTTTCATGCTCAATTTTTCATGAAGGATAGTAAATACACTTCCATATGATATCTGTGTCATCTCAGCAATCTCACGGAGCTTCACTTTACGATCTTTCATTATAATTTTTGTCATTTCACTCACATTTTCCGGTGTAACGGCTTCCACAGGTCTACCCGAGCGTTCCGCGTCATTTGTGTCGGTACGACCACGTTTAAACTCTGCAAACCACCGACAAATCGTTGCTTTTGATGGACAAGAGTCCGGGTAACATTTTTCAATCCATTGTTTTGCTTGCACGGTGTTTTTACCCATTAAAAAACAATGTTTTATCAGAACACGAAACTTGGTTTTTTCCATTTTTTAAACAAACTACAAAACGACTTTACTCCAACCTCGATAACTCAGCTGTTTCTGGTCCGATCGACTTAAAATTTTGACACGTTTCAAGCAAAGGTTCGTACTCTAGAAAGACTTGGTTACTGGTTTACTACGAGCGCCATCTCTGGGTTAGTCTCGGAACTTATTGATCCATGTGTTATATATATATATATATATATATATATATCAATTGTTGTAGTCTGTACTTATTAGCAGAAGAAGAATATTGCAAAAAATAAGAGCATTGCGTCTCACAACAAGCAAAGATGAAAGAGATACATGGGCCAAATGAGAGACACCTATGTAAAGAATTTTCTTTCATATGCCGAAACTAAAAACGAGGTTGAAAGGGAACAAGAAGGGGGAGCCGAACCTTCCAAGAGATTCAACCCTTTCCCGCTTTGTGCAGAACGGGTGGAAATAATAACCGTTCTTCATGATTGAAGGTTTATCTGCTCATTTTTTCTCCTTCTACATCAAAGATTATATGGATAGGTTAGTCATTGTTACAACTGAAAATACAGTATGTATCAAAAAGAATGAACTAATTTCCAGTCATAATATTTTTAATGAAGCATAGTGCACAAAACTCATAAAGTACTTAAGCTTTTTTAATCAATGGTATTACAAATATTCTGTATGTCCGTCTTCAGCAGCACGTATAATATCCATGTGATTTCTAAATTCATTCTACACTTCTTTCAAAGTAATAGCACTGACGGGTGTCACATCTTCTAATATCATGTATTCGTCTAATATAGCATATTTCAAACAAGTAATTCTGTAGTCGATCAACATATAATTTTTTTTTCGTAAAACTTCAAACAGTATCAATTATAAATAACTATTCGTAAAACTTAAAGTTTTAATTATAACTTTGAAATGTAATTTAAAAGACTTAACGAAGCCATCATTAAATTGTTAATAATTCATAAAATGTTATAAGATTTAATAATATAACTTAATATGCAATATCTGTAAAAAAAAATATTACAGTGTCTAATATGTATAAAAAATATCGAAAACAACAGTAAAAAATATTATCATGTTGAAGTATATGTTTAGAGCTGATCGTTTCCTACATTGAGCCAATAAATATGTTTCAAATAATAATAACAGGCAATGTTTTTTTCTTTAAAGTAACCATTTCAATCACAAAAACTGTAACGTGTTTTGAGGAAATATTAATAGATAAATCTATAAAAGACTCATTTTGCTGAATTGTTTTCGTAAAATAATAATAAATTGTCCACCAAATATATATATATATATATATATATATATATATGTATATATAGGTAAAACTCGAAAACATAAATTTGTAGGAGTGACTGAAATGGCATGTAGACCAGTGATGCTATATTAAGCGATTTTCAATGCATTATCTTTTTAGATTTAATGCGATTATATTAGCATCGAACTACAACTCATCAAATTATTTCTCATCTTTGTTTTCTATGGAGATATCATCATTTGTAATCGCTTTCATAGGACAAAATAGACAAATAGTTGGCATTTCAAATTCAAAATACCCAAGAGCCATAGTATAGTAATAGTTAAGTTGCCATGTTTAGGTGGCTAGGGATGAACGATTCGAGGCGTGGGCTCGAGTTATGATTCTATCGAGACTGCTATGTGGAATTATAACGATGATTCCACGTCAAATGAACTGCGCCGTTATGTCCTCATGTCGTTTGGTGTAAAATTTGAGAGAATGATTTATCAGTTCAGGTATCGTACCTATCAACTGACCGAGGTACAAAATTATGTTGTCAGTCACCATTAGTCCACGAGTATAGCAGCGGAGTTAAATTAATAAATATCGAAATAAGTACACTATTATTACTTAATTCTCAAGTTTTCGGCCTACTTTACATGGAAGAATTTTGATCAAGCTTAAAATTAATAAAGTGTATGACATATTTAATTTATTGGTCCAATAACGAGTTTACTCTGGCAAATTTTGTTGCTACAACTTGTGATATTGGTCCTTATATTAACTGTTTAAATGATTTGGAGACATATCTCAAAATTCATCAAAAAGTTACCAAATTCAATAACCTGAAGTCTATATTTCATTTTTAAATTTAACGTTTCTCAAGACACATTTTAATTTAATCATTGGCTATTTAAGTAGTTCTAGGCAAATAACCAGAGTTATAAATGTGCAATTAGATGTATAGTTATATATATGCTAACCTTCAATTAACTCCATATCAAATCACTTAGTCCACTGCGACCAATTTAACTACAAGGTATCTTAATGAATGTTTTTAATACAGCTTTCGTAAGTTTCGCGCGGAACACACAAGGGCTATCTATTTTTCATAATATAAAACTTCTACAGTTTTCCTTGTATTCATGTATTCCTTATTCTGTATCGCATAGTTTCGAAAATATGGAATTTTAAAATCGGATGAATGGCCTTGAATAACCCTATATTTTAACGTACATCAGCTTTACGTGGCGTATTTTTAGTTCAATGAGGACAAGAACTCACTACTGGAGAAAACAAGGCCTGTGACCACTCAGTTTCAAAGTTTTCTCGTTACTAAATATCAAATTTAGTGATTTATTTATCCACCATTACAGAAATTTCTTACCTGATTCTTTACAGAAGTGTGGTTTATAAATAAAATTAAGTATTTTATTAAGTAATCGGATCTAATGAAAAAAACTATCAATCTGGAATAATTTTACTTCTTTATCAAATTAGAGTGCATATTTATTGTATAATCTATTAATTAATTCAAAAAATATAAATAATAAAGTGTTTTTGAATACAAATTTTAAAATCTGCTAATTATCATTTAACTCCATTTCCATTACAAGTCTAATAATAGAGTCACTAAATTACATAAAGATTTATATTCAATTTCTTAATATCTTTAAATTGTGAAAATGCAGTATTTGCATAATGTCTATCTTCTAACCCTTAACGCGTCCGGAATATAATTTAGAAATAATAGCTCTAGTTTACTAAGGTACGGGTAAGTTCAATCAAAGAGGTTGAAGATCCGATCATTAAATTTGATTTTTCTGACACAAGATTTCTCCACAAATCATTCCATATCAAAATTGGTCTGCTACAGAGTATCACATATAAATTCTACTATACGTAAACTGCTGTCTCTGGTCATTACACTACTATCTTCAATACCCCTTCATTACTCAATTTGTATGCAATTCTCCATCGTTTTTATGTGAACTTCCTTACATCAATTCACAACATTTCTAACTTTTATCTAATTTTAGAAATCCCGTTTTCATTTGGTTGGAAAGAAACTGGAGATTTAAATAAAAAATTAGAAGGTATAGCAAGATGGTTGTTAAGGAAAAATACACACGCGTGAACACAAACAGCCTGGTTACACAAGAAATCTACTAATTTAAACTTTAAGAGAAAAGAAGTTATTGTATGATTTGAATTTACAAAAATTCTTTATTATCCCTACTAAGCACAATACAGAAATATAATACTGTTAAATAAAGAAAATATATATTTAAGAGCTTGTAATCATTACGAATAATGGAAAAGAGCACATACTTAAACTTATTTACCAAATTTTCTTTTGACAAACTTTGGTTACTTTAGAGCCTTAAAATTTATAAGAATTGTATTACAGTGTTATTTCTTTTCATATTTAGGATAAGAAGTATGATAAAGACAGTATACGCGTATGTAAATAATTTAATCAAATCATTATAAAAGAATTTTTAAAGACATATGAAAGATGTAATTAATTAAGTTTAAATGTAAAATATAATGTGCTTTGAAAATATGTATTTTTGAGGGATTCAGAATAAAAGAACAACTTCAAGAACAACATAACATGTTCAAACTTTTAAAAGTCTTAAAAAAATTAAAATACATGAATAATATTCCAAATCATATGAAAAATATTAATATTATCTTTATTTCAGAAGAGTAATAAAATAAATATTCCTCGAACTTTATCCATTTAATCAACTTATTTTACAATCTAATTTTAAAAAGTGACTGGAAGAGATTCATAATTTAAAACGTACTTATTTAAGATTAATGAGACAATCCAAAACATTGAAAAGAAGAAAAAAAATAACTTTAACCTGTTTTGTTTTTTAAAAAGTCGAATAAATCTGTCTAAAATCATTATTATGGGATTATTTTACGTACAAAGTACGTTACATTTAATGATTTTCTTAAAAATATTCCCGTTTCTGAAAATGAAATACAGCGAGATTAAAAACTAAATTCGAATAAATCGGAATGAAGACATGAAAGGAAATATGAAACATTTAATTAAATACGATCCGAAAATATAAATCAAAGAAATACATGTATGCATAAAGAAAACACGTTAACTGCCTATAGAGTTATCATTTTACTTCGAAAAAAAAAGGAAAATCATTAATTAAGCTTCATTAAATCCTGTCACCAAAAATTTTTCCTTTTAATATGTTTAATCTTGCATGTTGATTCATGGATTCCTGTTTCATTAAAATTATTCCCGGATGTTGCAGATTTATTTCTAGTAAGATGAAGGAAAAACATTAAATGACAAAAATAAAAAACGGGGAGAGAAAAAACGTGTTTCTAACGTGAGATTTTGAAAAGATGTGAACTTACCTTTCACTGCTTCCGTTCTAGCAGTTGTAGGTTCATTGATGAAATGTTGGGAGTCGTGTATTTCTGAAATAAATGTAAAAAAAGTTTCATTAGATTCGCCATATTTGAGTGCTAGTTTGTAACTAATTAGTATGAAGCAGAATGCAAACGTCGTTGACAAAATGAACCTTTTTAAGAAACGTTATAAATTGAATATTCAGGGGTATGTTTAAATGAAATAGTTTATTACTAATGCTTTATCTCGTATATTTAAAAACTTAATTTTTTTTTTGTTCAGTTATAAAATTCAATCCATAATGCTAGTAGATCTTTGTAATGCGGTGTGCTCATAGTATCAATTTCCTGAAGTTATGAAATCTGATAAATGCAGAGAATGTTGAAAGTTAATCTTATTGTGGTTTAAATTAATCTGAATTTATGTTTGAGTACAATTTTCATTGATATGTTTTTTCTTTTTGTATTTGTTGTTCTTATGAGATTGTGAGTATATTTCGATATTTTGAAACACAATTGAAATACGAGTATATGTGTACTTCGTAAGACATGCGTATATATTAGTAGTAAATATGCAATATGTTAAAGTTTAATACATACTTATTTTAAGTAGGAATATTCATACAGATTCGCAAAGATATAAAATCATTTGAAATATGAATTCCTTTAAAACTACTAAAACATTAGTAGAATAATTATAATCAGTTATTGTGAGCCAGTATTTTGTTTAGATATTTAGATATTAGCCAGTATATTAAATTTATTCATAATTTAAAATTCAAAACATTTAAAAAAAGATTTCTATCCAATGTTTTGTAATGAAAACATTTCGACACCTAAATGACCCTGTTCTCTGTCTTCTTCTGCTTATAATTTTTAAATTAAATTTAGTGTATCATATTGTATGATAGTTTTCATAAAAGTGTTTAGATCTAAACGTTACAAATGAAAAAAAATAAAGTTAATTATGTGGTAGTTGAGATACTTATATTTACAATTAAGGGGCGTAGAATGTACTAACAAAATTTATTCTTAAATTTAAAGAGAAAAATATTAATAAATAATTGATCATAAATAAAACACTAACATAAAAGTAAATTATTCAATAGATTTTGCAATTGAACCTATTTTTACTTATCCCCCTATATGTTTCATTAATTTAAATTACTTAATGCCTATTTTAGTTGATCACGGTTAAAACCAAGGATTATAAGGCTAACATTCTATCTATTAATAATTATTATTTACATTAATAGCATTTCTTAAATTGTAATATGTTTAATATGAATTGGGATTCTTGAAAAATATTTGTTTGGATAACTTTTTTTTGATTATATTTACAATTGAGCTTATTTGCTTGTGCATTAAAATAAAGACCAAATATTGAGTTTAGCTACATTACATTAAATAATCATGATTAAAACTCAAATTTATGTTATGATAATTTCACAACAAAGAATAATTCGATGAATTAATAAGATTCTTTAAATTAAAACAGGGGGGGGTTGAATTTTAAAAAAAATATTGAATAACTTCAATTAATCTGTACATACGTGACAGCAATCATAAGTCAAACTAGAGTGACTCTTTTGTAACATGATAACGATTGAAAATTAAAAATAACAGGAATCATATGTTTTCAAAATGATTATTTCGCTCTTAATTAAACCTGAATAATTACTATGACTTACTGTTACCTATTTGTATTTTCCCCCTTTATATCAAGTCAATATTTATTCAGTAAAACTTTGTTACTTCAGAATAATTAAGAGAGCTGATCAGGAATACCACAAACCTGGAATAACCAAAGACGGGAAAAAATGAATAAAATATACTTATAATTTGTATTGATCAAATTGAATGTGATTCATGTTTAGAGAAAATGAAGATGTCTTCTTTGTGAACAAGAGGAGTGCACTTGAAGCTTGATTGCATATTCTATTTAGAAAATGTAGCAGGTTATGCCATTTTTCAATAGTTCTAAAATGCTTCTCTAAGATTTTGTTGATTCTCCACCGAAAATATTTTTATATCTCCTTGACCCTTCTCTTTCATATATTCAAAGCTGTTATAATGCTTCAGTAAAAAATACATGGATGAAAAAAAAATAAATATTGATGTAGAAAGAGCCCTATCAATACTCAAATTTTAAGAAAAAGTATTTATGCAGACTGATCCGGGTATCCGGAAATCCGAGTGAAATGACCGTGAATCTATAGTATTTACGTTCAAACCGTAAGCCACAGAAAATAATATTATGAAAAAGAAAGAATTTTGTTAACAATATGATCTATGAATCCAAGATCAAAACATAAATATTTAGCCATTTTATGCATATTTTGAAGGCAATAAAGATAAAGAAATTTTTGAAAAGTAATCAACAAATAAAAATTTATATATTAACAAGTAAATACTACATTTAATAGCTTAAAAACTTATTTTCAATACAGCAAAAATTTGCATCACGCTAAAATAAATTTTCAAGATATGAACCCTTTGATGATAAGGCAAACCTACAGTTTTCGCTCTCCTATGAAGCACAGTGCTATACTCAAACGGTTGTTGAAAGTGAAAACCGTTTTCTCTCTACTGAAAAGGTCACCCTTTTTTGATGGTGATGCGGCTAGTTCTCTCGCTTTTAAAGGATAATTTTTAAAAGAATTACTTACGGTATATTAATGAAAAATTACACCAATGGTAACTTGTATCTATAAACAGTTCAGTAAATGATAAATATTAAAAATTTTAGTTTCTAAAATATTGAGTTTTTAAACAATTATTTGAGATATATTAATGTAATATTTACAACAATCGCAATTCGCACTTTTGAGCATTTTAGTAAATATTAAATATTATAAATATTAGTTAGTAAAATATTAAATTAAAGTATTTAAATAAATACCTGGATCTTTAAGTTTTATAAAAACATTTGATTTTTATATTTACGAAGCATTCTTTCTATGTGTGATACACTTTAAAACAGGGAATCGCACATGATAGAGCATTATTGTCTTTGCAATAAATGCGTCCTTTTTCAGTAACAAATACCTGCCAAATTACACAAGAAAAATAACTAGATTAACTACTGGTTCAGCAACATTTTTCTTCATCATGTAAAAAATTTTACAGTATCCATACCGCCATCTGTACGATATCAAATTAACTAAATTTTGCCAGTAAATATCGTTTTGTAATACAAATAAGGCAGGATTTTATACGCGGACGAACAGGGCTCGTCAGTGCTCATTGGGGAAAAGTTTCGGTACGCGAATGCATGTTAAATCTATCGAGGGCCTTAGGTCCTCCCATTGGACTGGTGTGAAAGTTTGGAGAAGATAAAGCTATCTAAGTTGTTATGCTTTTCACTTGAATAAAATTCAAAATTATGAGGTTCTTCATCAATAGCCCTGTTACTTTTCAGAGCAACGCTTTAATAAGAAACAAATTACATTAATATGCAATTATTTTTCCATGAGTTTATTTATATTTCTGTGTGAGATCTTATTTCAATAATTTTACTACAAATAGCTGAAAAAAAAAGTGTCTAATACTTATTTTAAGGAAACAATATTAAAATAACAATTAAAGCTATATTGCTTAAGAGTTATTTTGAATCACAAGAAGGCATGCTGATACATTGCATGACATATTTTTCACGTTTCTAAGAATTACTCAGTTAACAAATAACTTTCTCTTTAATTCAGAAAAGAAGGTTCGATATGTTTTTAAATATGCATCATTTCACCTTTATATGTAATTTTTACATTATAAGTTATTTAGTAGATTGGTCCAAACATACAATTTTATTAACAGGAAAAAATGACTAATTTACTATTTTTCATACCACGATATTTTTGGAAAATATCTTTAAATGTTTAATTGCGACTTATTTTATTGTGTATCAAAAATTCTCTTAATCACTCAACAAATATATAAAGATATTTATAAATTAAAAATAATGTATTCAATTAAATGAAGTTTCAATAAGTAAAAATTTTGTGATGAGTATTTTATTAACTTCATGTTTACGTGAGTCATTTGAGAGAATATATATGAAAATCACACAGTTTTATAAAATGCTGACATATGTTGGGAGTATGTATGAGAAAGAAAAAAAATAATTGTTGTTTTTAATAAAAAGTAGAATTTTTAAATTTTAATGATTTATCATTGCAAAACTTTTTAGCAATGTAAATAGTTAATTGAAGCTATGGAATGTGATACTTCTTATAATATGCATACATTTATTGTGTTTAAGAAAGTAATAATTTTAACAATGTTTTGTATAACGTAAATCTAAGAATACTGAACTTGTTTTGGTAAAATTTTTGGTCCATACATAAGTTACCTTAAATATTCAAGGAAATTGAAAGTATTTCTTGTATGAAATTGAGTGAGAGAAATTAAGAATTTTATTACATCGATTTATTATAAAATGTTAACTTACATCCCTACAAATTTCCTATTTAGTTCTTATGTACATATATTAATTTCGTAATACATTGTTAAAAAATTATTTTTATTTACAATGCATATTATCCCATGTCTCAAACTATCGTGTTTTAATGTTTAATCATTTAGAACCAAGCTAAACTTACTCTGAGTTCATAGAAACGACTTGTGAAATTTCCTCGGAATTCCAGAAATGTTATTAAATAGGGAACAATGATGAGCCTTCTCGAAGACACGTAACACCAAGTTAGTGCACAAAAAATTTGACAATTTGGCAAAATATCGCAAATTTGGCAACAAAAGTCAGTCGCCGAATGTAAAGTTAACTTAGATGGCATTAATTTGACAATTTTTTCACATATAAATTCAGAATTATCTCCCAGAATTCTCCCATATCTCCCATTTTCCTGAAGAGTTTCCCTATATCTTATGCTTTAGATTTGTAATTATATTTAGACATATTGACATTAATATTTAAAAATACTTGTATTGTTTACGAAATTTGTATTAATATATAGATTATAAAAATGGAATATTCAGTGTGTCTTCCACTTAAGCATCTATATTTCACTTAAATGGAATAAATGATGTTTATATATATGTATCATTATTTTGGTAAGAAAAATACTTAAAATATGTACTACATTTAGGTTACAATGTCTTTTTCCTATTTGGATTTGATTTTTTTTTGTGCAGATGTACATATGAAAGGTTATATGGCTCACTAATGATTTAGAAGAAAAATAATACAAGTATAGTGATAATCAATGATTTGGAAATCGTGAGATTAAAAGGGATAATGGAATAATGACATACAATGCGCAAAACAATAAGGCCATTGTACTCAAAATAATAAAAACCTATAATTAAAAAAAATCAAATGGAACTTAATAAAGGACCAAAATAGAACTCACAACTTTCAAATAAAAGAAATATCTAGCTTCTTTTCAAATTGTTGTTTCTCGATCCATTCCACTACTTCGGCATTAATATGTTGGATATTAAAGTATAGCTTCTACAAAAAAAAATTTTTCGTAGAAGACGATAATTTTTTTTAAATAATTAAATCAATTTTTTGTTGAATACGTGTGTTACTTCATTTATTCATTTTAAATTAATGCATAAATGAATTTAAATAGAATGAAATTACGCATGAAATAAATGTATTTATTTCAGAAAAAGCATTTTTCTATAAATATTTTTAATTCTTTGTTATTAAGAACTACATAGATTTTTGCTAACTAAATTTTTATGCTTATTGATTAATTTGAATACGTAATGATTTAGCTATAGAGTTTTTTTCAAAATCCTGGAAATAAAATCGTAGTGAAGAGTTATAAAGCGTAATTTAATTCAATAGTAATAGTTACTAGGCATAAAAGAAAGAACATTTAATTTGAATTAAATTAAACTAAATAATAGATGATGTAATAAAATATTTGTATAAAAATAAATAAAAATACCGATATTTATTAAAATGAAATTATAAACAGAATTCAATTTAGAAAGAAAACACAAGGTACCCAAATCAATAAGATTGATGCCGTATATTAAATAATAACTGAAATGAATGAGCCTTGACCTTATTTAACCCCCTTTGATACACGTATAACTTGTAATCTATTAATTGGTAAGAAATATTGTTTCGATAATTATATTGATTTTTAACTTTTAAACCAGTCACAGATATAAGATTATACACGGTTTTTAAGTAATTTAACGATTTATCAATGAATTCTATATGAAGATATTTTCAAATTTAAGGATTTCATTAAAATTAATTGAATTAGAGAAAAATATCAAATGGAAAAAATTTCAAAGCGCATATAAACTAAGCTTTGAAATTATTTTTAATTTCTGTGTTTTTCATTTCTATTATGCCATTCAAACAAATTATGTGAAAGTAATTTTTCGAAGTCACACGTGTGGATGTGTTTTGAAAAATTTATTCATTTCATAATTTACCGAAAAACTCCAAAATAAAAGTATTTTCTTATTTTAAAGATTTCATTATTATTCAGTAAGTCAAAGGTATCAAATGAGATAAAAAGCAATTTAATTAATTTTCAGTGAACCTCAACTCTAAATTAGGTCAGCTAAATAAGTTTCCAAAAGATATAAAAATGAAAAAAAGTGTATTAGATAAGTAAAGAAAAAAAAGAAGCATTTTCAATTTAGAAAATATTCATTTCGTAAATTCAGACCACATATTTAGACAAATATGGAGAGGGTCCAAAAAACATTTTATGAAAATTAGCTTGAGAATTGAGAAAAAAAACACATTTTCGAATGTGAGATATTTTTCGATTCCATAAGCACTCCTCTTAAATGTAAATCCTGAAGAAACTGAAATCCTAACATGTTCTTAAAGCGAAGTTTTAAATTGTAGTTTTTATCTTGAATTATTACAGAACTACTTTTAGAAAGTAGTCCGACCACTCAAAGAAAAAAAAACATAAAGAAGTACAGTGAAATAAAAGATATTTTTTGAACTTGATAAAATATATTTATAATGATAATCAAAACTTAATGGTTCAAAACAAATAAAAATGTACTCAATTGTATAATATAAAAGTATTCATAACGTGTTTAATCAATGAAGAAGTTTCATAATATTAAAAAAAGCGTTCTTTTATGAAAGAATAAAAACGTATACTGCATTTAGAACAAATTGCATTGAAACACTATTAGTATCATTTACCTTATTGGTTTCTTACAGTGAATCTTGAAAATTACGTATTTTTATTTTAAATAATCATTTGTTGAGGGATATATAGAAGAGATATATTTTCACACTAATAATCAGTTAACTTCAAAATTGAAAGTTTAATCCCACTACTTACTTTCAGTATACAAATTCTCCAAGACAGATGAAATTGAAATCAAAATTGGAATTCTGTTTGTATGCGGTATAGAGTACGATGAGAAAAAGAAAGAAAAGAAAACAACTTTTAAAAAAAATATTTTACTTAAATTCGCAAAATTCGAAGCATTTGGTGAGGGCAATATTGCATTTTACTTCGACTGAGGATATTTCTAATTTTATATAATCAAGACCACTAGAAAAATAATAAAGCCTATAAGAAGAAGAAATGTAATTAAAATTGCAACTCTTATTTAAACCTTGAGTTGCTTGCTTAGAGTGATAAATATACTAGTAAAATATTATTTCAAGACAAAACTATTGCCCGAAAATAATATGTTAAGGTCAGTAAAACTTCTCATAATAATTAACATGAAGAAAAAAGTTATTTGGCCATTTATAAGTATAGGAAGAATGTTATTTATGAATTGATTGTTAGAGTGAATTAAAAAGTTTCCAACATTAACGGGAAGTAAGCAGCACTCGTCAATAAAAGCACGAAAATGTGATTGCACATCTAGTGAAATGTGATTGTCACCAAACTTTCGGCCGTTTTA
Organism: Nephila pilipes; assembly: GCA_019974015.1. Taxonomy (NCBI): domain Eukaryota; kingdom Metazoa; phylum Arthropoda; class Arachnida; order Araneae; family Nephilidae; genus Nephila; species Nephila pilipes. Next base: position 553,621 of record BMAW01040781.1, read on the forward strand.
GATGAGCATTTGTTGCTTAAGAATCATTTAAGCGAGTCGATGTGAGATGGTTTGGGAAAATGAAAATATTGATTATCGGGCTGTCATTAAATATTTGTTTTTGATAAGAAATACACCTAAGCAAATCAAAGATTAGGTGCACAATGTATACGAGGATTCTGCACCTTATTTTAACACAGTGAAATCTTGGCAGCTGAATTTAAACGTGGCCGTACCAGTTTGGGTGACAATGAAAGTTCCGGACGTCCAAAAACTGCAACTACTGACGATAACATCGCTAAGGTTCACCAAATTGTGCTAGACGCCCCTTCAAATTAAAGCGAGAGAGATAGAAAAAGCTATCAATATATCTAAAGAATGTGTTTGTCACATAATGAATCAAGATTTCGTCACGAGAGATAGCTGTCTGTACGTAGGGTGTCATGTTTACTTATGTTAGGCCCAAACTGCATGCGAATGAGCATTTGTAGCTCTCTATTGGCTCGTTCAGGCGGAATAAATCAGAGTTTAGGTGATGGTTAATTATTTCAGATGACACTTAGATACAGCATTATGTAACTGAACCAAAAGTACAATCAAAATAGTGGATTACGAAGAGGGAATCGGCTCCAAAAAATGCAAAAACTATTTTTTCGGCTGGGAAAGTGATGGCGACTCTTTTTTTTCGGGGGGGAGGGTGAATAGTCATGGAGTTATCTTGATCAATTATCTTCAAACAGGAAACATATATTTCAGTAGTATATTAAGCCTCTTTACTAGACAAGCTTAAGGCAGAAATTGTAGAAAACGGGACATATTTGTAAAAAAAAGTAATTCTGTTTCACCAAGACAATGCGCCGTCTCCCGCCTCAGTGGTTGTCATGGCGAAAATTCATGAATTACGGTTTGAACTGCTTGACTATCATCCTTACTCACTTGATCTAGCCAATGCTTCCAAATTTAAAAAAAACTGCGCTAGGAAGACAGAGCATTTTGTCAAATAAGAAAACCATCAATTTCATTCACTATTCTTTTGCAGAGAAAAACGCTGAGTGTTAATTGGACGAGTTAAAGAGATAGGAGCATCACTGAAAGAAGCGTGTGGACTTACAAAGGGACTATGTAGGAGAGTTAAGACAAATTTAAAGAAAAAAATGACATGTCTATGATAAATTGGAAAACCATTTGGGTCACCCTCTTATATCAATTTTAAACTCTTATAAAAACAGAATTTGAGAAAATCACTAATTCATATATATCTGGAAAATAAAACTAGAAAGCGAACACTAAATCATAGTAAATCATAATAAATGCTGCAATTAAAATTCTAAGTAAATGCTTTCTCAGTGATTTTTGTTTTAAGTAATACAATAGCTCTGTAAGAAACATATATTTTAACAAATTATAAGGAAAAAAAATTCCAAGAAAAATCAGTAAAGAAAAATAAATGGAATGAAAAAGTTCCTAAATGTAACATTTGTAAGATTTGGAATCAAACCAAGAGAACGAAGCAACAATTAATGATGAAATATTATTTGAAAATGAAAAGGAAAATGTGGTACGTGAACAGATAAACGTAACTAAATAAAAATTTATGGATACTCGGCAGTCAAATAAAGATTTAAAACCCCATTTCCAACCTAATAAAAAAAATTGAAAAACATTATTACTTGGATTATGAAATGCTATTTTTTGAAAAGGGTAATGTTTTTTTTCTAACAATCATAAATCTATCCATTTTAAAATCATTGATAAGTCAAAATATCTTACATGAGTTGTCAAGCAATAAATAAATTTAGAAAATCTGAGAAAAAAAGACTATATTATTGTGAAAATAACCTATGCTTGCATAAGAATATGGACATTTAACTAAATTCACACAATGTGAACTGCATTCATTTCTTCAAATACTTGATATTCAAATTAAATCAGAAACTAAACACCTTTTATTGTAATTTGAGAATTTCAAAGAACATGGTGAAAGTACATTCAGAGAAATTCACATAAATTTGGATAACATGTTTTCATGCATTTAAAATGCTATTATACTTGAATCTCAAAAGGTTTTCTTATTTAAAACGCAAATGCTTATAATATTTCTACAAACTGCGAATCTGAAATAAGATATTTCTATTCCAATATCATTTTCGGAATTCTCGTTAGATTTATTAGAAGAACTAGTAAATTATTTAGTTAAATATATCTTTTGTTTAAATGACAAAGTTTATTCATAGCTTTAACATGTACGAAGGTCATACTTAGCTGAGAGAAAAACATATGAAATATTTCACTTCTAATTCAAAATTTCTTTTTTTAATTATAGAATTCAGATTATATATCTAAATCAATTATTATTTTCCAAGTAATGTCTACTTTTAATGTGAAGTCAGATTTTATTTATTTTATATATATATATATTATATATATATGTATATATATATTATAATTGCTCACGCATTTATAATTAAATGTCTATTTCTTTGTTCTGACAGCGATAATGCATATGTATATGAATTACAATGTGTTCTATTTATTTAATTAATTTGTATTTTTTGGGGTTAATACTAAATATATAAAAAATGCTTAAAACTTGCATACATTTTAAATTTGTGTTAATATTCATCCATATAGGAATAACGTAACATTATTAGATATTTTGATCTTAGTTAAAGAAATATCATAAAGAGAATTCTCATCATTTAAAACGTATGCCATTTAAAATATTTCTGGTACATAAAATTAAAATTAAATATTGATAAATGTAGAAAATATGTTGCAATGAAATTTTAACTTATGAAAAAAAAATTATCAGAAGTGATTTATTTAATTTCATTGAGACACGTAAGATTTCATATATCAAGTGTGATGTTAGATTTGAAGTTTTGATGAATTAATTTTGCAGATGTAAATCTTGCTGTCAAACATTTCCACAAGAATCACGCCGATAATAAAGCAGGCGTCATTTTTTTTCTTTGATACTATTTATGATCGAGATCATAAAATTAATGAGTACTCTGTATTCCATAGCATGCGTTACTTTCTTTACTAGCCATTCAACCTAATACTGAGTCTCCAATAAAGACCAATAGTCGCAGGTATCGTCATTCATTCAGAGCTTATGTAGAAGATGCAGCACCGTGTGACTTCCGGGCATTCCTCCCTCACCCTCTTCCTCTTACATTCCGAATGATAATAAAGACAGCTTGTGGAACACCCATCTTCCCCTAAATCACCTCCGGGTATTTGAGCAATGCGGCGTCTTTTCTAAGCATTCCCCAACATTTCACAGCTTTTCCAATCGATTTCATAAAGTTGCTGTTACTGCTTTTTACGATGACGGTTGAGGGTGAAGAGGGGGTTCAGAAGGCGCCTCCCCGCCCTCTCGTATCTCGAGCAAGAATAAGTCGAAGAATATTGGACCGCTACCTACCATTATTCATTCACTGTTTATATTCACTTTTGAAGGAGGATAAGGAAGAAAATATACTTTTATGTAGAAACATTAAAATGTTCATAACTTTTGGATAACGGATGAAATAGATTCTAGGACAGACGATACTACGGGGATGGTGCTTAGAAGAAGATACAGTTTGAAAGTTGCCCAGGGATTTTGAATGATTGCTAGTGGTATTCACATGCCTGTACTAGAATCCTCTCTCGTCAGGAATAGTGGTTTGCTTTTTATTGTCTTTTTCTTTTACTCAAAGCGATAAAAAATGTGTAGAAAAAAATCAAAAGGAACAATATATCTTTTAAATAGTGAAATATGAGAAAAAAATGTTGCCCACAAAAAGAGAATATAGCATACATTTTTTCTTCCATGACTTACGATATCTGAATTTAAGACTTCACTAGCTTTTTGCTACATGTTTACATCAATATAAGCTACAATAATAATATGGAGTCTTCAGCAAGCGTCGGGAAAGTTTCAGAATTGTCTTTTTATTACTAAAGCATTACGCTTCTCAAAATGTTAGCTAAGTAAAAAACGAAACAAACCATGCATTTACGAAAATTAGTACATTACTTAAAAATAATGTGATTCATTATTGTATTTATGTTAATATTAGTACATAAAACATATATTTAAAAAAAAAACGATTTTTTAAGATTATTTTTTCAAAAGGATTTTGTATAGTTTAAATATAATTTTTTTTCTTACGAACTGTTTAGAACTAATAGCGTGACAAATAGCACGTAACGTTTAAAATTTTGTATGAAGTAAAGTAACGCTCAAAATTAGCATTCACTGGACCGTATTTCTAGACATGAATATAAAGAAACAAACATATATTTACCTCATGTTTAATAACATATTACTAACACTAATATAAATGAAATTTTTAATCAATAATTATAATAAAATAAAAATTTTTTAAAAAAAAATCGACATCATATATGTTTTAATATCTCTCAATTTAAATGAATTTTCTCACAGAAAAAAGTTGTTTATTTTATTCCCTATTGTAAAATATTAAAATGCCTGGACAAAAAAATGATATACAAATGTACAAAAAAAAAATTGTGTTACTTCGAAATTCAGAGTTAAGTTTTTACACTAGTTAGGAATACCTATAATTAGAAAAATTCATGGTTATCTGAAATCAGGATACTAATGATAATATCATATTCCCAACAATGCTATTTAACTTAAAGACATCTTTACGAGTATACTACTAAAACAAATAAAAAGTGCATTTTATCAGCATAAATTTCTTTCTTCTGATTTCTAACTGCATCAGAAGCCTTTAGCTTTTACATGATGTTCTCAAAGGAATTTCAACACCGATGGATAGACGAATACTCTGTTGACCGTTCGCTCCCGTAAATCTGCCCGATGATGGTAGTAGTATCACTCCCTCAGGTGCAATTACGATGACCCTGTCCGCAGAAAGTGATAAAATGGGGTAGTCAATCAGTCAAGACGCTTTTTCTCTGTTCGTTCTACAACTACAATAGGGTTCTTACCGCAATAAATCGTTTGTTCTGTCTATAGCACTCAAAGCATCCAAAGACTTATCACCCTCTTTGTATGTCACTCGATCTAATTAGTACATTCTCGGGGGAAAATACTCCCAAAAATCGAAAATCACAAAATTGTATTTTATTGTTAAGAGAATGCATTTAGGTGATAAATCTCTGTTTGGGCGAAACTGTTTAACATAGTTAAAATGCTCTCATCAAGAAAAGAATTCGGGTTTTTCTTGTATTCTTATGTTCTAAATGCCAGAGTTTTAGTTAATTAATTCCAGTCGTATTTTTTTATCAATATATAAATATTCCTCTTACTTTTACAGAACTCATTGTTGAAAATATAAAAATGCTTAAATTTCATTACAATTAAATTTCTGTTCTTTAAGTATACCATTGAGAAATATTTTCAAATTATTGTACTTAAAAATTTATAAAAGGTAATGTTAAGTTTAAATTTTTATGAATAATAATAACAAGAATTTATTTTCATTAGAATTCTTTAATATCACTTCAGTAGCATTTTTCTTTATAATATGAATCCGTTTTTTTTCTTCTGAGGAACATTAAAATCTGTTTTTGAGATAAAATAAAAATTAAGTTTTAGTTTGCCTATTAATTATCTTTTAACAAAAAGAAATTAATAGTGAAATTATTAATTCATCACATGAACATAATACTTATACAAATACGTTATATATGTTTTAGAACACGTATGTGACAAAAAAAAAAGAATTTTCATTGGACCATTATCTTATTAATTTTTTTCAGAATTGGCTCTTCCATTTAACTGTCTATTCTTTTCTTTCAAATTTTCTAACAACAATTTGTTTCTTACATCATTTTTTTAATACAGTACATAATTTTTTTTTTGAATTAACTTTTTATTTTGAATTTTGAAGAAATAAATATTCACAATCAAAAAGCCTCACATTTATATTTTACTGCACCTTTTTACAAAATTGTAATTATATTCCTAATTTATTTATATTAATACGATTAAAATATTAACTAGAATTAAGAATATTATTTACATTTTCTAAAATAAATAAATATTTTGCAATTATCTATATACACATAATACAGCTTTTATAAGTATATCTGAACACACTTTCATGGCATATCTCAAACTTTAATGCAATACTATAAATATAAAAACAGGATTTTCCTTAAGGGAAAAAAATTATCTTAAGCCAATAAACTTTTTTTTTGCTTATAATATACCAAGAAACAAAACAATTTTTGCGTTTTTATTGTTTTTAGTGCCATCATATATACACAATTTAAACAATGCTTTGAATAGTACTTCTATTTAAAAGAAGATGATAAAATCAATATCGAAGATCGAAGGGGCCTTTTTCGAACTATCACTTGCAAGAACTATTTTAATATACACTATCAATATGAACGAAATTGAATTTTTTAAATTATATATATTGTTTCTTCGAAAGTATGCTTCTTTACATTTCGTTCTTCCTGCCTTTTTACGATCACATTTCAGCAAATTTTCTGCTAGTAACACAACAAAAAACTATACTTTTCTGGAAGATTATAAATATTGTAAGGTGAAATTATGTAAAGTATGGAATGTGTGTAATACTGTTGAAGTATTGTTGAACTGTATTATATACCTACGTATCTTATGTTGTTTCATTTTATTAGAAATATACAAGTTTATTCTTATACAATTTATCTTACAAATGTAAGTCCTTCAGACACATTAAAGAATTAATATTATTTATAAAATAAACTTTATTTTATTTTTATATGTTTAAAATATTTTAATTAATAAATGTTTTTCTTATTTTTCTAACATATTCATTGCTTCAACAATTACTATATAGATACATAGTAATAATTAAAAAAGTATAATTTCAAACCTATTAAACATCCTTTCCGTACAAACATTTTGATATGAAGCGTATATTTTTCCATGTATTTTCTTAAGCACGAGTATTAATAACTATATAAACAATTGACCTAAATAAAGTATGAAGCTTAAAATAAAGTCAGTTTTTTCATGCTCAAAGTAAAAGTCATATATTTCAAAGGATATGTCTTATTATTATACTTGTTATATCCATTATTCATAACCAACGGTACCTTTTATTAACGAATTTTACTATATTCACATGAGGAAGTTATTTTATTTCTTTATCTTAACTTAAATTAAATAATTTTATTTATAAAATATATATCTTAAATGTCAAATAATACTGTAAAATACCTTATTTTAACGTATAGTCAAAAAATATATGTCTGTATTATTCATAAAATTTCAAAAGAATTTTCTTAATGCCTTTTAAGAAACGTAACATGTTATGAAAAAATATGAAACATTCATTTACTGAAATAATTTTGTAAATATAACAAAAAACACAGCAAAAAGTATTTTTCAATACTTATAATTACTTACCTTTTTTGTGTTTTGTGAGTCTATTTTAAAAACTTATTTTTTAATTCTTAGACTTCGCCCTTCAGTTTCTGATCAAGAAAAATTATTCATAAGTAATTTGTATAGTGAAAAAAGGCAGATGAAAAAAGAAAGGCTATTTATGAACTATTCTCGTGAGAGCTGCTTTTTGGTCGCATCTTATTAAAATAAAATTCTTAAAATGGTTTTAAACGCATCCTGCTGCCTAAAAATAATTTCGACTACAAGACAATTATCGAGAGTTTTTAATGGTTAACCATTACCCTAGAGTATTCTTCTTTCTCAGATAAATGCTATTCAGTTTGGGATTCGTTTTTTTTTTTTTTTCATTTGCTCTCCTTTTCCTGCGAATTGCTAAAAACAATGAGTGACATTTGAATTCAAGGTTAGCACTTACTTGATTATTTTACGATAATTGAAAAGCCTTTTTGATTCTGAAATCGATTTGTGAACAAACCTGACAAGATGGTGTAAGTACATTTAGGTATTTATTTAACTAAAAGTAAAAACAAAATGTTTGGGTTGATTGTTCCTAGTTCAAAAAAATTAGTATGCTATTCAGTTAAATTCAGCAATTCATAAAAACTAATTTTAAATATGAAAGCATTGCGCATTAACTAATGAAGGAAAATAATTTTTTAAACTATGTTCAATTTCAGTACATGTTTCATGCGCCACATTTTTGCAAATGTAAATGTGATATAATTTGTATTGCAATTTTCGTCGTTAATTTTAAGGGAATATTATGTTCCTTTTTTCTGATTGGGAATAATTATTCCTAATGTTGTTGAAATTCATCATTTTCATATTTTTAATATGTTTCATTATTACCAGTAATGCCTTTTGTGTTACTTCAAAAACAAAAACTGAATTTGGAATTTTCTGAAATTGAAAAATTCGTTACATAATATAATGTAGTTTTCTTCTGCTGTCATAAAAAAACCCACATACACTTAAAATTGACTTTATTCAGTAGTTCAATAGAAAGCCATACAGTGATGATAATAAAGGTTTTTTTTATTCAATTCTATGGATAATTAAACATCAACAAAGAGACCAGTTTGGAGATCGCGGTGTTCAGGTTTGAGGAGTCATCATGCTTGGTTGCTGTATTGACCTTCACATTTTTGAAGGAGATTCAATCAATAGAGCCTACTATTGTAACGAGATTTTCCTTCGGTATGTATACATATTTTTAAAAGTTTTATGAGTCATCAGTTTCTTTTCATGACAAAGTGCCTACTCATCGCACTGCACCTGTCGAAGAGCTGTTGGACAGTAATAATATTGAACGCAGGGTTTGGTCGGCAACTTCTTCTGATCTAAATCTCATGGAGCATGTATGGAACTTTCTAGGGAGAATCTTGGTAGCACCTAAATTTACCGCCAGTAGCGATTCTGGAGCTCCGATTGGCCTTAAAAGCCCAATGAGCTGCAATGCCTCAACAACTCATTAAACAAGACAATGTGAAACTCGTATAGCTGACAAGGGAGATTATATGCCCTACTAAAGGTTGGATGTTTCTGTCTGGACACCTGTCACAAGGATGTTTCGGCCTACAGTCATATTGTGCTACATATTACTTTTTCAATAAAGTTCCTTTTTACAATTTTGATTTCTTTCTTGTTTAATTTTGCTTACATTTGCTCATACATCTTGGAGATCTTATTGTGTTAATGTAATGGTATTAATTATGATATTAATTTGGAAAATTTTGGCACATAACATTATATTGAAAAAGTCATATTGTCCTTCTTTTTGTACTCCAGTATACTATTGACATTGTCTCTACTATTATGTTAACACTTTATTGAAATATATGCATTCAAAGTTTTTTTATATTCCAAATTTTATTGAAGAGAATACTTATTGTAAGTATTTCGGTATTGGAAGGCCTCGTTGTTCGTATTAGATTTTCGTTGTGAGTTTGATTTAATTGTATGATTTTTATTTTTTTTCTAAAAAATTTAAAATTTAAAACAAGCATTTTGAAATTATTCCTGAATGAAAATATAGGTACGCTTTACAGGTTTCCTATCGTAAACAATTATCAAAGAAGTATTAATATCTCGATTTATAAAAAAATATTTTATAGTTATCCTTCATAACTTATTCTTAATTAACTTCTCCATACTTCAACATAAACTTATGTATTACTTTTTATTTACTCTACCATTGGAATAATTATCTTTTTTATAAATTAAGCTAACATAATACGGCATTTTAGGCAGTAGAAATACAGAACAAAATTATTTTCTCTCTCTCGTTAAAAAATGATCTACTTTATTCTTAATAAATAGTATTTTGTATAAAATAATGATGTTGGATTCATTTTACTTATATATTTCTATATCAGACATTTTTTTCTATCTTTTCATTTTGATTTTCTTTCCTTCCATCCAGTATATAACCGAATCATTAAAACTGAAAGCACGTGCTGTGTTTCTTCTAGTAATAAATATGCTGAATTATTTTCTCCAAGAATTAGTTAGTATAATGTAATAGTATCATGCTTCATATATTATATTTATCAGGAAATATTACCGATATATTGTGCAGTAAATATGTCCAATAATTTGAGGATTAGTGCAAGAAACAGGATACGTGGTTAGGGTACTTAATTCTAGAGTATTACTTCTTCACACGAAAACAGTTTCGCATTGAACACAAAAGCTATTTCCATAGTAATATTCTTCTCACGTTTCAGGGCGGCTATCCATTCTTTTGTCAAAAAGCTTCTTTTAATTTTTCTTCAACGGAATTACTTCTTCTACCATTCTTTATCAGATTTGCTTTCCTATAAACTACACTAAATTTATCTTTAAGAACACAAACATATCATTTGACGATTTAGCATTGTTTTACATTAAAACTAAGCAAAATGCTGAACTTGTAATTTCTGTAAAACAATTACGAGTTATGAACTTAGATATTTAGCAACTAGAGACAACAAATATATATATATATATATATATATATATATATATATATATATATATATATATATACACACACACACATATATATATATATATATATATATATATATATATATGCATGTATGTATAATGCAAATTCATAAACCTAAAACTTTTTTAAAATTTATTTAGAACAAAAAAAACAGTCAATTTAAAAGATAACACATAGTTTAAAAGGTAAGCAAAATTAAAATTACAAAAATTATCAAAAGTAAGAACTCATGTGAAATAAGCCAAAAGTTAACTTAATACTTTAAACAATATATTAATTTAAAACGTCCAATTAATCCAAATAACAATTATATACTATTTAAGGATCAAACCAAATTAAAATTAGAGCAATGCAAGAAAAAGCAAAAAATAAAAAGAAATTTTGAGGTAATGTAATAAATATTGTTAAAATTTTTTGAATGGAATGATATCGACGTACCATTGTGCTCAAAATGTGCCTCTAATGACAGGAAAAGGGGTTCAGCTATGAAAGGAAATGGCGCCCCAAACCACAGCTCTTGGTTGAGGGCCAATGTGGCATGCAATTGTGAAAGAAGGATCGGAAAGCTGCCTTGGGTGTCTTCAGACACGTCTTTGATGACCACCATGACACAGTTAGAAGCCGGATTCATCGCTAAACACTATATGTCCCCTGGCAGCAGCAATCCTACTTGATCGAGACAAGCACCACTGTAATCTGGCTCGACAGTGTACGAGCGTGAGTGGCACGTGGCATAGCGGTCGGTACGAGTGTAGATTTCGCTCTATCAGCCGTCGTCTGTGAATGATCATGGTGGACACACGTGTGCGTTTGATGGTTGATAAGGATGAATCAGGCTCTGTGACAGACCATCAGACAATCACTCTGTCCCCCCGATCTACTGTGGCCCTAGGTCGATCGTTACCATCGTGACGCTCAAATCTGTCATTGTCCACCCATTCTCACCAGCATCTTCTAATCGTTGCATCACTTCGACCCATATGACGAGCGATTATCCGATTTGCCCAACCTGTCTCTTTTAATCCAATGATACGACCTCTTTCGAACTCTGACAGTAGCTCGTAATGACCTCAAATCCTAAGACGTAGCATTTTTTCAGTCTTTGAAAGCTGTCCCAAATCGTAATACAACAGAAAATTTAACGATCTGATTGAGAATCGCTTCTTATATACACCTGATAGTTCCGATGTGCTGTAGCTCTCGCTATTCTTTCTTTGGACACCATATTTTAGTCATTTGCCTGTTCGGTCCAAATGTCGTTGCATGCAAAATTCCATTAAAATATAGCAACCAATTCTTGGCGCGTTGTATTTTTGTCCGAGTATATATATATATACATACATACATTTATATACATACATTAATATATATAAAAATACATTTGCTATATATACATACAAATATATGTATATACCTTTATACAAGTATATGTATATATATGTGTGTAATATATATATATATATATATATATATAAATAATAAAACAGTTATAAATATTTTTAAAAAAATTAATTACATACAATAATTAGATTTCTTTAAAATTGCAAAGACTATCAACTTATAAATCTTTTTTGGATTATAGAAGACAAATGAACATATATTTTTAATAGCAAAAAAATAGAAAAAGCCATTATCACCAAAATAATGAGAAAACAATGTAATTGAATGAAAACAAGAAAATAAGCAAAATGATAAGCTAGAAATGCATAAGCACAATACTAGACTTGAAAAAAATTGTAAATAAATGGGGAAAATAAACGAAACAAATTGATAAACTATAACATTTATATATTTTGAATCTGGCTTTTAACAGATTTGCAGGTTTTAATTATATAGCTTTACTGGACCAACATACATCTGCAGAAAACAATTTTAGAAAAAAATGGGGACTATTTAAAAATATAATCGAATGACAAATTAAATATATATATAAATTATGTATTGAATTTTATGGTATATATATATGTGAATGTTCGTGTGTGATTGTGTGTGCTTGTGTGTTTATTTTTGTAGAAAATTAATGAGAATGTTGAAGTTATGGAGGTACTTAATTTATCCGACTCGCTTTCATTGAATGCTTATTTATTATCTTTGCACTTTGATGCAATACGAGGAGCATTGCCAGTCAACCAAGAAGATTTATCTCACTCAAATATTTCGCAGTATTAAACTTGTGTCTTAAGAAGGAATTATCCTTACGGCAATAAAGGGAGAACTGCGAATAACACTTGAGAAACTCTATTAAATTTATCTGAGTTTTTAAATAATATTTATTATTACAGGAATTGATAAAAAAAAACGTAAGTAGATGCACAATATAAAAAAATACGAAAAACTAGGTAACAGATCTTCGTAAAACAAAAGTTGGGAAAAGAAAAACAAAACGTTGGTGACGATCTAGCTCTTATGAGCTTGTTTCACGTGAGGGGGATAATACTTTGGATGTTATCCTCTTCTCCAAATGTCTACACCATGCTAACATGGGGACTTTGAAACTCGTCAGATTTACCGTTTATCAGTCCATCTGCCAGGTGAGGTTTTAGAGGAAATATTTCAAAAACTAACAGGATTATCAGCTTGCGAACATGACCACTCATTAACTGTGAACGTTTTTTTATGATATTTCTATTAATTTTATAAAAACCACAATTACGTTTACTTAGATAATACAATTTGCGTAAATGTAGCTATGTCATCTACGAATTGGTGTCATTTACTTTGAGCAAGAATTTTAAACCTTTTTACCTACTTCAATAGACTTCTTTGTTTGTGCGTAGAATTACATATGTCAATTTGAATATCCATTTCTTAAAAAAAATAATTAATTTATAATAATAGATATTTTCACAACAGATCAATAGATTTGTCTTGCTTTACATCCAAATTATTAATCTGAATCTAAATTCAAATAATTTTAAAATTAATTGTTACTTTTACTAGAATATTAGCTCTAATATGTATTTGATATAAATATAAACATAACATTTTCTTTTATCCGTACTTATAATTACTTTTATACTCAAAACTGAAACACTGAACAAATAAAGAAACCGAAGATAATCCTGGACTAGTCATTTTAATGGATGAAAATTCTAATATTTTTCAAAACTTATATCAATTTGGGAGTTTAACACCTCTTATACGCTTTAAATGGTATATTGAACATAAAAAAGACCATATATTTTGATAGTTATTATATATAATATGCTTTTGTGAGTATTCTTAGCATTTTTTTTTCATCATTAAGATTTAAAGATTGGTCAGGCTCATATATAAAATTGCTTTAATAAAAAATAAAGTACCCTTTCTTTTAATATAAAAGTAGATCTAATTTTTTTTTTTTTTTTTTTGATATTCTGATTAAAAGTCACTAACAAAAAATAAGGACGTTCATATGTAATTAATAAAATTATTATTGAAAAAGACTTAAGAACAAAAATATAAATCATTGAATTTAGAATATATATAATTATGTATATTTTTTAATTTTATGTTTAGATACTTTTAAAGTTCATTATTATGACATGATAACGAGACCACATTTACGAAAAAAATGAAATTCCATTTAAAAAATTCTTATAATGAAGCTTTGTATCACTGCAGTAAGATTATTCAAAATGGGATAGACTTTTCAGTCATCTTATGTATTTTTTTTATAAGGGATTAAGTGTTTTTATTTAAGTGATCCTATTGTTTATATGCATTTATTTCAAAACATTTTTATTTAACACATTATTTCCTTTTCACCCTTTGTTTGAATAATAAAAAATCTTAACAAAATTCAGCGTTAGACATTATACTAAATTCTATCTCTTGCGTTTAATTATTTCCATAATTTATATAAAAATTTCACAATTGTAAATATATGCTGAATGGAATTTTTTCAGAAAAAAATACTAGTTCTATAGATTTTAGAATTATTTTTGTTCTTTAATTTTAAGTAATATTACTAATTTATTTTCAAATTTTGAGTGAAGAATGAATTGTTTACTTTACGTTTAAGAAAAAGTAAATAATAATAAAATATTGTTTAAATCTGTCTCGTTGAACAATTCCGCATCACCGATAACTGTGTAGTTACGATGTGTTCCATTATTCATATTTGGATTCTCCAGTAGGCCAAAACTAATGTAAAATATAAAATAAAAATACATTTTTTATATATTTTTTTTTTATTTTAAACCTGGTAAAACTCAATTTTTTTTTGTGTATTATTTCTATTGTCTTTATTTTGAATCACATGGCGGTTTTTGAGAGTGTGCTTCACTTTTTTATTTTTATTATAATAATTTATTTATCTTAATTATTCACATTCATTAGTATTTTTTATCTTATTCCTCAAATTTTAGAAATAGTTAAATATTAGAAAATATGAAATAATATGCTTACCATTTCTAAAAACATCTCTATGGAACAACATTCATCGTTCTTTTCTGGTTTGACGGTGATTAGATTTTCACGTGAACTAACTTTTGATCATGCCATGTAAAAGAGCTGACTATCTTGAATGAACACTTTGTAAATCTACCCAGCTAATTTTAAACTCTGCCCTTGGTAGCTTTATTGATAGTCATCATAAAAGCAAAAGTCTAACTAAAACTGCAAACGCTTAAATTCAAAATGATAATCTGATGGAATTAATATTGCTTGGAATGAATATATTTTCACCCTCATACTTCCTGTAAAAGAATCCTTCTATAACGTTTTTTTTTTTTAGGGTTTTCAACACTTTGGTCTAACATTGCAATTTAGGAGGATTTAAATTACGCCAACAACATTATTATTGGCATTTTAATCTTTAGGTAGCCTGAGTAGGAAGGTTTTGGATTCGTGGCTGGCGGTTTTCGTTCGGTCATAGGGTTCGATCTTGGCGCCAAAGACCCGCCAAATGCTTCTGGCAAGGCTGATGCGTTAAGTATCTGTTGGGCCCAAGGTCCTCCCGTGGTGTGGATGTTAGGAGAGGGGTACCAGCTCAGTTGTCGTCCTCGTCCACTTGACAAGTAGTTCGAAATAATTATAGAAAGAAAATGTTCTGAGAAGCTGATGCTATGGTTAAGAAGACTGATTTAAAGGTTCAGAGTAGGATCCTAATAGCAAGGAATTTGAGGACTTGATCACCGCTGCAGCACATTCCTGAGTTCTTCTATCAAATTTTTAAAAGCACTTCTTTTCTAAACAGGACAACTTTTTTCCTGGTACTGTAATTTTATGTTTATGAATAGTCAATATCTATTATATATAAAACCAAAGCTTTGGAAGTCCAAGGCACTAATTTAACTTTTGATCTTTTTTTCATTGCATTTTAATTACAGCTGCCTGATTCATAGGGATTATTAGAAAAGTATTACTGTTACTGCTGCTCTATGTACTTCAAGATGTTTTAGTATATTTTAAGCAACTTCTCTATGTATTTCAGATGACTTTGAAATTATACTTTCAGCAGCGTGTCTTGCTTGTTTCGCCTCTAGTGATTTTGTGAATATTTTCCTCTTTTTTTACACTTTATTTAATTGAAGATATATTATATCATTAATAATCTGATTAGACTTGACAAATTAGTGTTAGAATGTAGTTAGGTCTTAGAAAGTAGCATAGATACATTTTCTTGAGGCTGTTACTAAAGATAGCCATATTTCATTTCTTTCACATTATCATCACCAGATTAACTTTATCTATTTGTTAATCCAATATTTCAATATAAACATCAAAATGTCCATGATTATAGTTCCCGTAAAACCATAATCTTTTATTCCCTCTGGTTGTTTCACCAACAAGAGCTATAAGGCAGACATGATGCACACTTCGAACGGTAGAATAGTTTCTGCCACCATAATTTCGCAAACAGATCTTACGTGTTTGGTTTACATCTTTCGACAAAATATAAATCGTTAATTATTATAAGGCGCCAGATAGCATTTGATTAGCATTTAAACCATTATTTAAACATAGCGAGAAACGATAATATTTCTCATTTTGCCATAATCGATATGTCACCGAGCACCCTTAAAGACAGAGACGAAAATAAGCAATACTTTAGAATAACCAAAATTTAAAACTTTGAAAGGGTAAGGTATTCCATCTATCCAAATATATTCAGCACATCAATTATAAAAAACTATAACTGAAAAGTAAATATGAAAAATCAATTTATTAAACCTACAATGAAATACATTTCAGGTTAAAAATATAATTATTTTTTTAAAATCAAATTATTTAACAAAAAAATACTTACAAAAGATAAGTATGAAAATTTTTTTAGCAAAGTCACCCATATTGCGTTATCCTTTTTTTTACAAGGGTTTTACAAAGGGATAACTACACTAGCAGCATATCTAAAACTGCATTTGAATAGCCAGATTGCTCTTAAAAATCATATCACTAAAAATAATTCTGTATTCTGAAAACAGTAAAATATCAGCCATTTTAAAAAGAAAAAAGTTTATTTCCTAGAAACCATAAAAATTACTTAAGAATACAAAAAACAAAACTTTTGCATAATGTTTACATTAAGGTTACAGTTCATCTCGCATTACATCAAAATAAATATTTTGACCTTCTTGTTTTTTTTTATCAATGACATGAACAACATACCAATTATTATTCAATTTGCTAGAAAAATAACTTCAATATCTTCCGTAAGATTGCATTTGATTTTACAAATATGAATATCATAGTCATTATTAATAATAAAATAGCATGCTCATATGAATTTAAAGCTTGTGCTGGGTTCACAACAATAAAAATTATTTGCTATGCAAAGAAAACGGGCCGGAGTACGCTGGGGTTACCATAATTAGCTTTTTTAAAATTCACAATGCAAAGGTCACTGAAATCTTTGACTTGCGGTGGAAGATATGTTATGAGTGGTTTGGTGAATAAATCCATCCTCCATCAGCGCATGAGATATTAAATTTAGTGTATTTTTCCTTGGCACGCTCAAATCGAATTAAACTAGAAGTTGGCCTTGAGCAGCAGTATACATATAACAATAAAAATATTTCCGTTTGGCGTCGTCATGTCATTTTTAGCGATAAAAGTCGCCTAAAAATAGCCATAAGCACTAATGATAAAGATTAATGGATGAAAATTACATTTTAGGATTAGAAGATTCGTGGAAATCCGTTCCTAGGTGAGCGTCTACATCGCAAATGATAACTGTCCAACATTGTTCGTCAATCGTTGTATAAGTTTTAGAGATATCGTGATGGAATCGGAGTCAGTGGTATTTACTTATATATATATGAATATATATATACTATATATATATATATATATATATATACTATATATATATATATTTTCCTATATATACTCTCTTCTATATATATATATATTATATATATATATATATATTATATATATATATATATATATATATATATATATATATACATTTATGTATTATTATTGATATTATTGTATTGGATTGTGTGTGTGATGTGTGTGTGTGTGTGTGTGTGTGTTATGTTATATATGTGTGTGTGTGTATATATGTGTGTGTGTGTGTGTACATGGGAGTGACTTAGTTATTGAATATCGGGTTCCTTAATGAGCATTGGCCTTCTTTTTCCCTATGATGATACAACAATTAATCATTTTATAAACTATCTTTAGAGATGCATGTAAATAATTTTTTAATACAACAATCACCCAAAATCGACACTGAAAGATAAAATTCCTTAGCTCTCGAACCCGAACACTTTTACAACAATCAAAAGCAAAATGTTATTAAAGTGAAAGGTTAGCTTTTGATTCGATCCCCTTTTGAAATCGAAGCTGAAAAGTTACTGCCGTCCCCATTAAAGGGAAACGAAGAAAACACCATTCCGAGAGTGCTTATCGAACCTCTCTAGTTACCGAAGGCCTAATGAAAATAATAGACGCGGTTCAAAGCTTAAACCCTACCTCCCGGGGCTTCGGCAAGTGCCAGGAAAAGGAGCGAAATAACCTTGTTCCCCAGGCTTAGTGGTGATGTAGAGCGAATCATCCCCGATAATCTTAGAGGGCTCTTCGTTTTTCTTCGACCTTCGACGGTATCGTTCTAATTGTGTTTTATAGTGGAAATAAAAACCGGATCCAGTGAAACTGTTCAGTTGAGTTTTATGGCTTTGTGAAATGCGGGAAACAAGCCTTGTCTCAGCCCGTAAACTTGTTTCCGTTTAGCGTGTTTACTTGATGGCAAAAGTTGAAGAGGCACGTACGGTCTGTTCTCGCTGCGAACAATGGCGTCGCTAAACAGTGCCAAAAAATCCTGGTGTTGAAATCAAACATTATTTCAAAAGGGAGAGTGCTGCAAATAAAATAATTGTTTCATTTTTAATTCCACTGCTTCAATCACATGGATATGCGTACGCAGTGTATCCAGATAATTTATGCTGATAGTTTTTTGATTTAACTAATAATTTTTAAGCTAATAACTTACTTTTCTTATGTCATATTCTTTGCATATTACAAAATTTCAGTAGTATATTTTCTTCTGTCTCTAATTTTTTTTTATCTATAATTGCAGCACCTACTATTTTATCTATAATGTTTTAAATAACAGTTCATTACAAATCCACGATGAAAGATACCTGACTTCTGCTCAGTATTTCGTTTCAAATTAGTTGTCATAAATGTGTTTTTTTTTAAATTCTGTTATTTCATTTCTTGATAAAAATGAACATTTGATTATCAGATAAAACTAAATTTTTTATCTGACAATCAAAGCTTCATTCAAAATTTATATAACTGGCACAGAATAAGAAACAATAGGGGTTTCTTCTAAATAAGTTGAAACGGCTCTATTTTCTTTGAGAAATTAAACTACAGTGTGCATATCTTCATATATTGATTTAGAAGGCAACGAGACTGTAGATACATTAACTAAACAGGGTTTGCGTGAGTTATCTGATTTCCTAAATCCTCTGATATTTCTTAAACTGTATTCAAAATTTAAATGTAAAGTTGATACCACATACTGGTTAAGGGCATTATGGAATCCTAGATCCTCTCCGACATTTTTAGCTTATCAGGCAAGAATAAACAATTTTAATTATCTTTTCATTGATTATTTTATGAGTATGACTTATTTCAATGATACTAAGCCATGTCCAATCTGCCTCAATTGTTGCAAAACCTCTTCTGACCATGTCCTTCGTCATTTGAAGCTTTCTAAACAGATTATCATTTTAATCCATAAATAGTTTTGGATTTCCTTTGACAGAATAATATCACCCTAGCAGACTTTGGAAACTTGTAATAACAAGTTTGTAACAAATAGTTCTCTTTTGTAATATGGCGAGACCAAAATTTAAACGAAGAACAATATTATTTAAGCAAAATAACTTAAGAAGTGTACATTCAAATTCACGAATATAAAAAAAATTGAGAAAGTAAATATTCGTTAAATATAGAATATCATGTATAATCTAATGTTTTCCTTTACTTTCAAATAAATAATGTCTACATTTTATACTTTTGAACAAACTTATAACATTGCAACAATTCAAGTTTAAATGCTAAGAAGAATTAAATGCAAATTTTCTACTTTATGAATAATGTGGAATTAGAAAGAAAATATTTTTTTTAAATGACACAACAAAAACTAAGCTCCATATCTAGTAACAATAATTCAAAACACAGTAACAAAAACCATGACAAAATTTTAAGAAAATAAAATCTCTAAATATAATTGGAAATTCAATCCTTTTATTTCGCTAATTTGGAATATTCCACCACGAAACACACAATGTAGTCAAAAACCTATAAAATCCTGACTAAAATTTAAAACAATGGAAAATATTTTTATTGAAATTTAATTTACAAATTAGAATACCCGCAGGGATTACATTTGCATTTAATTTTGGGAAAAGAAAATAAATATTTCTTAAATAATTGGCTAGAGAATTACATTCCCTAATTGGAATTTAGATTCCAAGAAAACAAATTTCTATTCATTTGAGGAATAATGTATTTTTAAAGACAAAATTTGAAACGAGAGATTTAAGTATGATTATACAATCAATTGTGATTCAAATTCCGATTCATTTACTAACTTTACTTTAATATAATTAACATAAGCGTGCCAATTAAAACTTAAAAATGAAGCATGTAAAAGGATTACAATTTATTACTTCAAGCCACAATTGCTTATTTCTAAAATTAATAGTTCTTGATAAGATATTATGAAATAAGAAGTATTAAGTATACAAGGAAAATAAAATACAAACTTAGAAACAAAATAAGAAGTACACAAGGAAAGAAATAAAAGATAAATTAAGAAGTAAACAAGAAAAATAGCTTTTATATATGATTTAGAAAATCTTAAATGTTTGAGTTTGTGGTTTCATATAGTCCATTTAGACCTGGATGAACTGATCCTCTAGTGAAATGGATAAAACATGAGCAGATATATTATATCCTTAGTTATATACAACAGTTTGTGATTCAGTTTTACATAAAGCTTCTCCTAATGTAAGAAGAGACTAGTTCATATGCTTCACGAGTTATGTTGCCAACCATGAAGTTTGAAATTTCTAATGCTGAATTATCAGGATATTAAAAATGTTAAGGGACAAAATACTATGTGAATTATATTAGTAATAATGTTGCGAATATGGAAGCAGAGTGGTCATGGTAGCAAGATCGTAGCCTGCGATGCTTCCATCCTATCCTGATGTCACTAAAATCCCCCATGCAGTGGAAGCTGATGGACGTTAAGCCTATGAAGGCTGTAAGTGCTGACAATAGTGCAATTCCCAGTTCAGCCACAAATAGTCCCCAAGGTGCTTCTAAACGCGACGTTAATCAAAAATCTATTAATCAAGGTGAAAGCGTTAATTATAGAAAATATGTTACTTAATATTGCTTAATAGTATTATAGAATTTGCTGTTTAATGAATTTCTTAGGCTATTGGAAGTAATGGCAAGAATCTATATTCCAAAAAGGATTCTATTATTTCAGCTACAGTATTAGCTGCTTACACTCAATTATGGATGCAGCTCAAATAAAATAAATAACTTAGATTTTATTTAGAATAGTGAAACAGTGAAAGACTTAAGTTTTGTAGTTAGGCAGACGTAAATTGTACTAATAAATATGTCTTTATCTAAGAGTCCATTGATTCAAATACAAATTACAATTCTATGATTATCTATACTGGTATTTCAGTACACATAATAATGTTGGTGCCGTTACTTTGATTGAGTGAATATTAACATCGCACTGAGAATTAACGCGAGGCTTATTGGTGACGAATCTCGTCATTCTGAGCATTTTCAAATGACGAAAACGACACATAAAACATCACTTTCATACTAAAATGGTTAAACCTGGCAAAAGGAAGGAGTTTGTAATTGGAAATGACGTTACTTTGAAATCAAATAATTATGTCACATTTAAGCCAGGGTGGATTTTCTAATAGTTATTAAGTAGAATTAAGCCAACTTATACAAAAAGAGCAATACTGAATAAAAGCAAGCGTTTTACTTACAAATTCAATACCTGTTGAAAATACTAATGGAAAATTAACCTAAATTTAATGAACTTCATAAAAGAAATTTGGAACAACATAAACTAAAAGTTAAGGATTAAAAAAGGATTAATAGATATTAATAAAAGGAGTAGTAATCTGTAAAACACATGTGGAAATAAGTTAATATATTATCTAAAATAAATTTTTTGATTTGTTTTTTATTATTATGAAAAATTATTACTAAAAATAATAATTCTTATAGCAAAATAAGGATGTAATAATTTAGAAACTTTGAAGGTATTCCTCTAATTTTTTTTTTTGTTTTGAGAAGTTGAGAATTTATGTTCAAAACAAATGACACAAAAATCATGTTTTTACTAAAATGAATTCAAAGAAATTAGGCTGAGATAAAAAAAAAATGCTTAAAATTCCTTATCTAAGTTTATTATTTTCGAAGTCTTCTTAGGAAAAGCAAAAACTGAATAAGGGCAGAAAGACGCCATATATTTTCGGCATCAAACAAAATCGAGTAAACACTGTATAATCCGAGCTCCACTTCTTTTTTTTTTGTTGTTTGCACTCGAGTAATGAGCGGAGGTGGACGGCTTTCAAGAAATCCCGAAAGAGAGAGGAATGAAAGTTGCACGGAATAGCAAACATTCACTCAAATATAAATATTTAACAAACAGCAAAAGATGGTGTTTTCATGAGAGAGCTTTGGTTGAGAAAACCTCGCTAAAATAGGTACAAAAGCAACTTTCTGACGTTTAGAATGACTGGAATCTAAAGCGAAGATATTTAGAAGCAATGACTTTTTTTCCCCATGCAATGCACATAACGAAAGAAAAAAAATGTAACATACAATAGGATGTTATATAAATAGCAAGTATAAGAAGTACATTTTCCGGACAGTAATTATAAAATACCAATGAAAGTATTGCATTCTATTTTTTAAAAATGAAATTCACAGCTTTCAACATAGGAAACATGTGGGAACAGTGGTATTGACTAAAGGATGGAAGCAAACAATTATTTATTCAAACATTTCTTTCTTGTTTGCTTGAGAAGACAATAAACAAATATGTTTGCAGTAAAATAATTTGTGGTTTGAACGCGATCTATTATTTTCTTTAAACACCTTCACATTTATCATTATACCGATAAACGAAAAAATCAGGTTTAAACATGTTTATCATTTAGCTTTTATGTCAAGACCTTACAAAAGGGTCTATAAATACAGTAAATAATTAAGGATAAAATATACATGGAATTTCTATTGTTTATTGGCAAGTGTTAGTTTATTCACTTGTAGTGTTTCAGCATTTCGTACAATGATATTATAGCCATACTCCAACAAAATTTAATTATATATATAAACAAATAAAAAAAACAAAATAAAAAAAAATACGAAATTTGAAACAAAAATTTTAAAAAATAAAAGAACTATTTTTAAATATATCAAAATAGAGACAAATACATACAAGTTTATAACAGGTTTTAGATTGTTAAACTGGGTTATTCTAGAATTATGTCTCTAACTATCCCCTGAACAAAATATATTTTTAAAAAAAGGGTTATAACACACACTATATATGTATTTTAATATACATAAATTAAATATATGAATACTATACTATATATATATGTATGTAGTATACAAACATATATATACATATATATGTATATACAAAATATATATATAATATATGTATATACAAACATATAGTATATTATATGTATATATAAAATATATAAATGCAAACATATATATATATATATATATATATATATATATATGTATATACAAACATATATATATATATATATATATATATATATTTACCTTAGAAAACGGATAGAAGTCGCATCTCACCAGATCCGGCTAATATGGCGGACATCCTATCTTGGAGGCTGCAATTGACTAGGAACCTCCAGACAGGACAGATAATGCGGAAGTACTTTTACATCCACAATTCGTGTTTTTTATCTCATTTTTTCATGGAGTTCAACAAGAACGAGAAGATAGTAAAGATGATTAATAGTTTTGCATTCAAGAACCCAGTGAAGGTACACAATCCCATGAATATCGAAAAAAAACCCAACCATGATTGCTTTGAATTTTCATTTGCGCATTCGATCTTTCTTTCTTTATTTTTTTTTTTTGGCTTTCGGTGAAGATGGACACTTTTCCAGCGTATGGATTGCAACTTCATTTCAGGATTATAAATAAATAGTTACGATTTATCACACGTTATTATTCTTTTCAATATGTTTAGATTATTTTCAATGGCATTCAAAATGTTGGTACAAACCTTTTTAGGAAGATTGTTATTCAAACGTGAGAAATTTATTCACCATTTTAGTACTCTTTTTGTATGTTGAAATTATAACTTAAAATTTGTCGTTGAGATTATTAGTCAATTCTATTGTCTCATCAATCATACAAGTACTTAACCGATGATCAGATTGAACAAGATTACCGATTTTTTTTTTGATATTGTCATCCATTTTTGACGTGGAAGGGTGTTCTGGTTTATATTCAACGTTTCCTCGGTCATCTTGAAAACTCTTACGCCACTCAAAAAAAACGTGCATGAACATTCATATCCATAAATTTCTTCCGATAAATTATAAAGTTCCAATAACTTTTTTCAAGTTCCATGTGAAATCTAGCAACAATTCGTTACTTTAAATTTACATTTATCATTTCTCCGGTGAAACAAAAAAGGTGAAATTAACGTGAACGAAGGCTACGATAAATTGAATTTTTTTTACATAAGTACGAGGAATTGCATTCGAAAGAGAAGGCTTCACGCTAATCAGTAATCTATCGCTGGCGTTTGGCATAAGCGTACTTCTTCTCTAGAAGCATCACTCTCGCTATTTAATATTCACATTTCGTATTAACTTACATATACATTTTCTTCCAAATATCAGGGTTTCACTGCAGAACACCAAGACTGGCCTTCGAAATTTTATGAGAGTAACCGTGTGTAGGCATACTGAGAGCTGTAGACGAAAATTCACTTGCAACAAAGTTTCCCGGGTTGTATCAGCATATAGCCAGATTTACGTAGCACCACAAAAGTAATCTCTCCCCCAGATGGGCTAGAACCACTAATCTTTCATTAACAGCTTTAAGTACTATCAGATTGCGTTGATGAGGCTCAATCAGTCACTAAGGTTCGTTAATAAAGCCATCAAATCAACAATCATTCATGTTTTGCTATTACTGACAAACAGTAAGTCCATTAAAGTTATCATTGAAGAAAAGGCTCTGATTTTTTATATATATGAAATCAAGTCTGAAATTCCCAACTGGATAACTTATCCAATAATCCTTAAAAATCTTAAGACTCAAAGAAATTTTCTTCAGTTTGTCAGGATATTGCAAAAAAATTTTGAACCGTCAGATGCTATTCAGGAGATTATAAAGATATGTAATCCTCTTAATAAAGGACAAATTAAAACAAATTTGTGTTTTTTAATTAGACATTTTGAAAGGAACAACTCTACAAATGTTTGATGTGTTATGCTTTAGAAACTATTGTCACATTATATCCAGAATTTGAGTGGTTACATGTATATATGGAAGACTACTTTTACGATAATCTTACTATTGTAGGTATAGGAGTCATTTTGAACTTCTTCTTCAATGCCCGTATAGGGAAACATCGAACATATTTTGATGGAGAAGTGGAAACTATTTAAATTGCTCTGAAATATTTATTATTTTTTGAAGATTTGTTTTAACTTTTGCTAAAAAAGTTTAGTTTTCTGATTTGCAACCCGGGGATTGGTTCAAGGCCGGCTATTAACTCAACTAGCTCATCCTCATCAGAGGAAATTTCCCATTGTCTGCAATATTTGAGGACATTGGGAAATGTTGGATGTTTTTTAGGATTAAATGCTTGATGTTTCAAAGGATACTTTATTGTGGTATTTTTGGGAACAAGCAATCCGACGGTCTTTCAAAAAGGGACTCGAGGCTTCTTCAATTGAGACTTTTGGTACTTTCTGTAAGACTATATATCAAGCAGTTAATGGACATAAGTTGTGAATCACTAATTGACGATACAATAAAGTTAAGGCGTTAGAGAGCTGAAGATTCCCAGGAATCCACGCTGGAAAGCTGTTGCTCAATATTATCTCCTGACGAAAATAACTGCATAACAGAGAATCTCAAGCATAATGGTATCTTTGCGAAACGTGGCAGTCTTCCCTATTATTCGACAGATCCAGTGAATAGATATCACATTCGTAGTTGTGCATCACTTCAAAGCTTCTCAGAAAGATGTCCTTATTGGCAAGCTAGAGAAATTTTGAGGCAATAACTTTGGTTACTTACTTCATTTGCTCAAATTTTTATATTTGTTCTTGTATTGCCCTTAAAAATGTAAAAAAAATCCTTTTCTTCATAATGATTGGAAACATGCAAGTTTAATCAAGAGGAAAAAGTTTTTTTTTTTTTTTTAAATCACAAGGAATTTTAAGAAAAGTGTGTTTAATTTCAAACCCGGCAATCATTATCTTCTTAAAACGTATTGTATTATAAAAAAAAAAAAATTCAAACAAAAATTAATGTTGTTGGAGTAACACACACACATTAAAGTACAAATATTTTTACTCGGTTAGGCATGGAGTTGAAATTGGCTTGGAAGACAGAAACAGACAACTCATTCCTTGCTGTTTCGAGTCTATGTCATTTAATCAAACGTATTAAATAGATATTATGTTTGATGAAGTTAATACGTTTACTCCATCAAACGAATGACATGATTCAACGTATTAATTGGGCAAGTCTTTCAGAAGTTTTCAATGGATGGACTGATTTGTAGACCATGCAGGCCAGGACAACAGGAAGGTCAGGGAGGAAGAATAGGATGTAAAACACGCGGTCTTGAATAATCTTCTTTGAAGTAGGCGTTTGACAGGCCTCAAAGTAAGTCACAACCATTGGACGTAAGATGTCAAAAATATTCCGATCTGCGTACAAATTAACGCCGATCCAAACTAGAAATATACGTATGTATACAATGGCCGTCCAAATCATCACACCTAATGCAGGGTCTTTATACCGATATCGAATGCAAGCATGCTTTATGCGGTCTTCTTGGAGTCTCCAGAGACTTATAGGGCCATCAGAATACTGCTCGCAGAACAGGGACTTGACTGAAGAGACGATATTGTATTACTCTTGTTTCTAACTGTATTATTCGGAGAACCAGAGTCACCGTCTTTCTCTAAGCTACCTTTCAAGGAAAACCACAGTAATGGTCACCCTGCTAATAATCCACAGTGTTGTAAACGTCGTCGCACCGTACGAGAGAATACTGGGGGGGATGTTGCAAACATGCCTAATTCCTGAGTAATGGTCCGCGATGTGGTTGTACGATTTTGCAAAGGGAGAATTCCCAATATATTTATCCGTTTGGGTGTTAGTCAGGGGAGGGAGTGAAGATCCTGCAACCCGTTCAGTATGACCTTCAGCAACCCATTGATTCCATATTCGCATAACAATATTTGGATTTCAAACAATGTGATGGACAATACTCCGGAATGATAATTCATACTTTCGAAAGGCAACGATTCACCCTCTTTCGAATTCCGACACTTGCTGGCAAGCATTTATTTCTTATTCGAGGCAAAACACGGTATTCCGAGCAAACTCCATCCTTACAAAGTGTTTTCCGAATGTGATTTTCTCTACGCAACTTTTCTTTTATGCAGTGCTTT
>BMAW01040788.1:0-35241 GCA_019974015.1 Nephila pilipes
TTATATATTTCTGTATTAAGGAACATTATCATTAATTTTATTATAAGTTATAACAATAATGAAATAATATGCAATAAATTGAACATATTAATTTTAAGAAGTTTATCATTAGATGCAATAAAGCAAAGTTCCCTATATACTATAATATTAATAAACATTTAAAAATTATGTAGACAAATTAAAAATCATTGATAATATATATGCATAGAACTTTTGCTTTTATAGCATACATGGTTGCATATATGTGTTTTAAGTATATATATTTGTTTGTGTGTGTATAAACTTGCACATATATAGGTATAGCTTTGTCAATTTTCTTTAATAATTGTTTAAATTTTGGATTTGTAATTTTTAAAAAAATTATATTGAAAGATTCCTACTTCAATGCCCAAAATGCATTCCAAAAATAATTTTTAATTTTATATGTAATCTATGTAATTTTCGTGTTTTTATCATGGTTCACAAAACATTTTCAAAATTTTTATGGAGTCATTTTAAGCATATTAAGAAAGAAAATTTTGACATAATATTCTGAAACTTCTTCATTTTCACTATCTATAATCTGAGTTATACAATAAGTTGCCAAATTAATGCGAACACATATGAAAAGGTATGCATTGTTGTATTAGAAATAAAATTTATTAAAAAGCTACCCAGATATATAATTCTACTCAATTATAAGATAAATTTAGCTCCGGAAATACAGCAAAAGAAATAATTAAAAAAATGATGCAAAATAATAAATAATTAATACTAGACTACAATAAAATTTGGTCACATTTCAGATATATTTTCAATATAGATTTTTGTAAATTCTTTCATCAAGGGATTGTGATGCCATTCATTTTTATTACATTTACTAATAATTATCTTCTATTTTTTTTATTCTTTCTTTGATGGTTTTACGCTTTGTAATTCACTAAAGAATTTGAATCAGATTCATATCCGGAGAATTACCTGGCCAGGGTAAAAATGGTAAATTAATGTCTATTAAGAAGGTTGTAATACTTCTTGCTACATAGCAAGGTGCTAAATCATTCAAAAAAATCACCAAACATTCACCATTTCGAAACCATTCTCGAACATGAGATATCAGACAAGTTCGCAAAGCATTACTGGATTAGTCTTGCCTTATAGTTACTAGCACTGAGTGAGTCTATGCAACTCACTTGAAACTGTCATCTGATTTATGTTGAAAGGTGTGCCTGGTGTGAATCATCTTCAATGTCTTCTCGGCCATCTAGAAAAATCTTAAACTACTGAGAAACACGTGCAAACGAAAAATATCCATTCTCATGCTCTTCTTTCAATAAATTCTGTTTCAGTAGCAGTTTCTCCAAGTTTTATATGAAATTTTACAACAATTCAGTGCTCTATTGTTACACTTATTTTCTGGTGAAATAAATAAATAATTCGAAAGCTACGTTTTTTTTACTGAAATGAGAATCACTACTTTCGAAAGAAAAGACTAAAAGTTAAACAGCTGTCGGTTACTGGCTTTTGGCACATGCATACTTCTTCTGTAGAATCATTAGTCTCTTTATGTAACAGCCACATCTCGTATACAATCTCTACATAGATCTCGACTGTAAATGATTTTCGTAGATTATCCAAATTTATTTTTCAAAGTAGTTCATTACACATTTAGAATATCATTTCTTCTTTAACATTTCGGCGGGAAGAATAAGATCAATATATATATTTAAATGTATAATTTTCCTATCAGTAAGCTTTAATGCTTTAAAATATATATTGAAATTTTTATAAGCATATTTAAAGTATACAAGTGTCGTTCAACTTGTTTTTAGAAAATCCTAGCGATTGCGCTAGCAACATCGGAAATTACTCGCTTTAGAAAGCGTCTTGACTCACTAAACAGCTGTTTCAGTTATTTCTATCGCATCAATTGATTCTTATTATAGATTGAAGCAAGGATATTGAGTGTATATAGAAAAATGAAAAAAATTGAGTTCTTAGGGGTGATTAAAAACTTATTTTTAAAAGCCCTAACACCGAAAATGATAAATCAGAGTTGAAAGAAGATCGCGGCACATCAGCACTTGTGTTTGCAACTGATTTTAATTGGGTAAATGAGTTTAAGCGTGCCCGTACATCCACATCATTCGGGACGTCCAAGTTCCGGAAGTGATTACTTTCGTAATAATTGAAAAAATCCCCGATATGATTTTGAATTTTCAACAAATCAAATATCGGGAAGATGGGTGCCACATCCGATCTTAGTGGAAAATAAAAGCAAATGCGTGGACTACTCTAAGGCTATTTCGGTATTTTTTTGTTCGATTTTGACATTTCTGCTTCTACACTTAAATATGGACTAAACATGGACATACTACTACACTACAGAGACAAAGCAAGAGTCGAAACAGTTGCTATTTGAAGGCAAACGGGCTCCGAAGAAAGCAAAAACGGTCACGATGACGGAAAGATTATGACCACGAGTTTTGGGGATGCAAACAGTATCATCTACCCTGGTTACTTGAAGAAAGAAAAAATCGATAAGCGAAAAGTATCATATGTAGTTATTGTACCGGTAGAGTGAAAAAAAATAATAAAAAACATCCTCATTAGAAATGAAAATGGGTCTCTTCTATCAAGAAAATGCACGGGTACATGCCTGTTCATTTTCAATGGCAAAAGTCATGGAATTAAAATTCGAATCATTACAATATGAACCGTATTCACTGGATTCCCCCCCCCCGGAGAATTTTGTTTTTAATTTCCAGATTTAAGAAAAAAAAAATGGTTTGACTGAGAACGGTTCTAGTGGAAAGAAAAAATCTTCGCCCAAGCTGATACCTATTTTGGGACTTTCGAAATCTTACTTTTAGATGATTTTAAAAAATTGAAGAAAAATATTGCAACCATTTGATAGAGGAGGAGGGATTATTTGAAAAATCTACCAGAAATTAATTAGATTCTTATATATTTTCTATATATGGATTCTCGATAAGTAAACTGTTTTTTAGAAATTCAATATACATCTGAATTAGGCATTGAGTCATATTTTTGTACTTCTTCTTTGATGTCCTTGGAGAAAAAAATAAAACCACTGTGAAATTGAATTCTTACAGAGTTCAGTTAATTTCCCTAAACAGAAAAACTAACTTTTGTGTTTCAAGTATTTGTAGAAATACTTCAAGATTCTAATATGCATTTGGTTTTTTCAATTTAGGTTTATATATTCTGC
Organism: Nephila pilipes; assembly: GCA_019974015.1. Lineage (NCBI taxonomy): Eukaryota > Metazoa > Arthropoda > Arachnida > Araneae > Nephilidae > Nephila > Nephila pilipes. The sequence goes on from BMAW01040788.1 coordinate 3,209, forward strand.
CATTATAAATTCATCCATGAGAACTGATAATTCAATTTCTCAAAATATAATTTTTCCTATTAATGAACATGCTATCTTTTTATAATTCGCTCAACAGGCTATCTTTCAAGTCAGAATCAGATTTGCTATAATCCTCCTTTACTGGAATAAATTGATTGTCCATTTAAATCAAAAGATAATATTTAAAAAGTTTCTATTTTTCCGTAGCAGCAATATATTTTCATGAATATTTTTTGCATTTATATATCCATATATATTTATTACCAAACATTTATATATGTTCCTATTTATTTAATGTAAATTAAAAAAAAGCTGTTTACACTTCTACGTATGTAAAACATAACTTGTTTATTACAAAAAGTGAATCTAAGAAGTTTTGGAATCTTTAATGGTGAGGGTCAAATATAGTGGAACTTAACACGAGGGCTTTCTAGAAAAATCATCTAAAACCGTATTTTCTTAAAAAAAAAATGCAAACAATGAGAATATAAATTTATATTCAAAATACTACAGTTTATCATTAGTTAAAGAAACTAAATAGCTTCACATAAACTTCAGAAAGTTTGGTTAAAAATATTTTTTGTAAGGATTACCAAAATACGAACCACATGAAAATTTATTTCAGAAGGAAAAATTAATGGAAATCATTGAAAAAGTTTCAAAAAGAAAATAAGTTGTTGAACATGGAGAGCTAAAACAAGTGACTTCTATTCTATCATTTCTTTTTGTTGCTAATGATAGAAACTAGTCTAAAGTTAAAACATTGTTATCACCATGGTGTGGTGATATGAAGTTTCACATATTCCACTTAAAAATTCATGAATTTAATTTCTTGATTTTTGGAGTGAAAGATAAAAAAAAGTACATCTTTTTCTTGACAAACAAAACAAAATTAAAACTCTCTTTAAAACTGTTTTATACTGCTTATTATAGATAAGTTATTTGAGTTATTTTTGGTTTCAAAAAGTACTAGGTTTAGCTAATTGAAATATGGAAGATTATTTTTTATTAATTGTAAAAAGTATATCGAAAACAGAGTTTAGCTGAAAAATAAGAAAGTTAAAAGTAAAAAGAAAAAGTGAATCATTAAATATTTTAAGAATTAAATAAAAAGTTGAAATAAAATAATATTTATTCATTTGTAACATGATTAATTACTTAATATTATTTGTAAGAACTTTTACTCAATAATTGATAAGAGAATTGCATAATTTTCAGTGCTCCTATTTAGAGCAACTTTTAGATCATCAAGAGTTTTTGCATTAAAATATTAAAAATAAAAATTACAAAAATAAATGTAATTCAAAAGCAAATCATTTTATATTGAGTAAATAATTTTCTTGATCTAATTTGTCATTATTACATTGTTTTATATGCTTTATTTGCACTGAAAGATAAAATTTTAGCTTTTAGAGAAGAGATATGGAACAATGATAGTATAATTTATTAAGCACTTTACACACTTCTCCATACATTTTAGAGAAAAAGCAATTTGTAAATCATAGTAATTAGGTAAATAAGAATCAATAAATTAAAACAAATTGGCGATATGTTTCATATTATTAAATGAAATTTCTTCATTCATAAAAAAAGTAACATTTAATTATCAGAATATGCTCCAGTTTCCTTTTATATTTACATAGGAATTACAAGTATACGTTAGTTTTACTTTGACCTTAATGTATATATATTTGTAACTTATATATGACAGTTTGTTGTTTTCTTAGTTGAATGCGGTAAAATATAAATTTATAAGAAATTCTTAAATTGACATCAATAATTAAAATTTTAAAATCCTCATACTCAAATTTTTATTCATGAAAAAGATATTTTAATGTTCTTTAATTATATATATATATCTTTTTTAGATGTCCAAAATTGTTTTTGTAACACAAATTATGCTATATTTCCTTAATAATTTTAGTATTTTATGTTATTGATCAAGAATTATTTTGTAAGTTATAAAATTGCCTACCTAAATTTAATATGCTTTGAATTTAACTGAATGTGAATAAATAATTAAGAAAATATTTTTTATGAATGTTAAAAATGCTATGGTAAGTATACAAGTCATGTAATTCTTTATCATCTGACATCCTTCAAACAGAGAAAGAGCATATCAACTTTGTTTGAAATTTATAATTGCTAAGTATAGGTAACAAATTTTTTTCATTAATGTTATTGTATTCATTATAGGTTACATAAAATTATTTCATTTCTTAACTTAATCTCATGTTAAAGGAATCAAAGTTTAATTACATAAAAAAATTTTTTTTAATAATTTTTACTTTTATTCTAAAAATATTTCAATTTGATTTCGTCTTCATAGTTGCTTTGTAACTACTTATGAACTTAATTCAGTAAGTATTGATTTATGTGTTAATATAAAACTATATTTCCAACTTATCATTGAGAGAGTTAAAGAAAGGCCAAACCTTTTGACATGCTGTCTGTGCGGATATCAAACCCAATTGTATTTTCTCGGAAATAAGAGTGGTAATTGTATGAAACTTAACGAAAAAATTTCAAAAATGCCCATTATTGCTTATATTGGACATTTAACACCTGAAATGTTAAAAATGACAAAGTAAATCTACAATGAAGCTTATAATCCGAATTACTCACACGAGATATATACACATATTTAAAATGAATTCCGTATTATGCAGTTATTCCGAATATATGCGATAGTAGATAAATATTAAGATTAATTTATCTATATAATACTTAAATACGTTAGATTTACTGACACAACATGCATAAGTTTTAACTCAATTGCAAATACTTACTCGTAAAGATATTTTACTCTAACGAAGTGACTATCAATTTATGTAACTAAACAATTTGGGTTTTTTTTCTGAATTTTTTGGATCTTTTACAATACGAAATTAAAATAAGTTATATATATACATATATATATCCTTTATGACTTAATTTAGTTTCATGATCCCCTTAAAGACTTCTTATACATGTATAGTTGCTATTTCATTAAATACATATTTTCTTATTTATTTGAATTTATTTTCACAGAATAGCATAAATTACAGAACATTATCTTCAAACATTTTCGCCTTCATAGACAAACAAATAAACACAGTTTATAAAAGCACCGAAATCCAGTAAAGAAAAAGCGTATTTCTAGGTCTTTCCAGAAAATGTTACCTTAGGAACTTGAAAGTAAAATAAATATTGTCAGTTCTAGAAATTGTTGATAAATAATATCAAATATTCTTACATATTTTTTTTACTTTTTTCGTTCGCTTTTTATACTTCCAAGATTTGACGTCAACAAGGTAAGAAATATGATTTTTGGACGCTGGAATGGTAAAAATTTTATTTTGTTTCAATGCATTTATAAGTTTAAAATATACGCTTATGCTCTACTAGAGTGAAAGAAAAATAAATTAACTCATGTGTGATATTTCTCTTAGATATATGATTATATATATATATATATATATATATATATATATATATTTGAATGACTCGGATCAAAAACGTTTGTAGAACTTTTTTTTCAATTAATTATTCTTTACATTTCAAGAACAATAAAAAGTTTATAAGATGAGACTATTAATTTACTTTCTTCTTTACTATAAGATTATAATCTAAATTTATTCATGGAATTAATCAAATGTCAATGCTTTTTTGTAAACAATCTCATAAAATTTACAAATAACCCGAATCGAAACAAAGCAACAATATAATGCAGCAGTTTTTGTGATGAATGCATTTTTATGGCGATGGAAGAATGCGATGAGCATATTTCCTATGCCATTTATCAAACTTGGATGTTATTGTGCTCTGGAAAGTCTCTCCCTAATTGTATGGAAGAAATCAAATTTGAACCCTTTTTCCCCTTAAAAATAAAATGAATTATACTTTACATATGTACCAAATATAAAGTACCTATATGTTGGACAGCAATTATATTTTGGATTACATTTCCTTAAATATTCTGATGCATATTATACAACAGATTATGATTCAATATGTAATTCATTTGTGTAACCTTTGATAAAGTAATTGAGTTCTTATTAATTTTGTGAATTTAATGCTATCCAGCGTAGATGACGTGTTTTAAAGCAACAAATATATTTTAATGTTAGAAAAAATATTCAATTTCCTGGAACAAAATACTTATTCTGATATTTTGTTTTACTTTAGTAGCAAAATATACGGGAGCTTATTCTGAATATCAGTTCTTTGTTCCATATGAAAATTATTTTGGCAAACAGACTCTTTCTCTCTCTCATACTATATCATAAATTAATCTTATTAAATGAAAGTTTGCCGTAGGGTAAGCAGTTTTTAAAGAACTTTAAGGTCGTATTTTTAATGTCGATGATAGATATAATTTGGAGCGCATTATCTATATTTACATACCGTACATTTCTTTCGATCAACGAATTTATGCAGTAGCTGTTTCATGATAAAGAACAAAGTTTCGATGCGATGCAGAATAGGAAAGTATATCGTATGTACTCTAACCTAAAATTGATGGATGAGTATATTATGCACGTGCTTTCTGTACAGCTCATGTGAAACTATATGAAAAATACTTAGATATATCACCTATTTTTCCATTCTAATTCCTAAACCCAAAATTATATTTTTATAGAGAGTGTGGTTGATATTATTTTAAGAACTTGTTAACTTTGGTCAAAATAGTGCCAGTTTGTATCATGTAAACACGATTTTGGCAACACGATTAATAGTTCCATGATTTTTGTTGAATTGAAATTCGAGGGTATGCTGCGTTGGTGAATACGAGTTTTTAAACAGAAAGTTAATTACTCGTTTCATTGAACACATTTATCTAGAAATATAAATTAAGGTAACATTTCGTTTTTATAAAACTAATAATTTCAAGTTTATTATCTCAGATTTTATTGATATAAATATGTATAAAAATATTCATAAAGCACTATATTAATAAAATAACTTTTAAAACTTTAATTTGGTATTTCAGAAAGCTGAAAGCACATTTTTAAAATATGATTTCTTAACGATTTTTTTAATAATTATTCATTAACGTTGTAGTTAAAAATAATGATATATATTTTAGTACCTAATATAATTTTCATAAATCTGAAATTTCTGGTATAAAATGTGGTCTTTACTTTTTTATTTCTCCTTCAAGAATTCGTCTCTTCTTTTTATTTTTCTTTACTTTAAATTTCTCCGTCAAGAATTTTTAACTATTCCAAAAAAATATCAAAAAATTGTCCATTATAAAACTTATTTATACTTTTGAAAATATATTTACAAAACACATTGTTTTAAGATTCTGCAGAAATGTAAGTAGATTTAAATATTTTATCAGAAATAATCAATGTTCTATATCACGAAAAAATAAGCTTAACCTTATTTATCAATTACAAAATAATATTCGGGAAACTATTTAAATATTTAAAGTATTCATAAACATTTATTATCGTACAAGAGAGTTATTTGCAGTTTCTTCAGAATTTATCTTAAAAATTATTATTTAAGTAATCACATTTATTTAATTCTAAGTTAAATTGCTTTTACTTTTGCTTTTACTTTTATCCAATTTTTTATCGTACGAAATTAATTATTTGTTAAATATTTTTTCATAAATCAGTGTTATAAAAAGTGCGAAAAACATTTTAAAATATGGTGATAAGACGAAAGGGAATTCAAAAGATAAATATCTTGTTAGTGCACCAAATTAGTGCAATTAGTGGAAACATGAATGAAATAATAGTGCTTTTAAAATCATTCAATGAAGTCTCGTAATTTTAATGATAAGTTCTCAGAAAAAATCAATGAGGAAAAAATCACTGAAAAAGAATTGTAAAATTTCTTAGATATTTATTTTACCTAGAGGGGATTAGTATACAGTATTGTTTCCAGGAAAAAATATATTGTTAAGAGGAATTAAGAATTTGTTTATTTTTCTTTTACTTTTTTGTCATCATCTGTCTTAAAAACTGAAGTTGATTGTTCCCGTCAATTAGGTAAAGTGTTAAGCCATGTAGGTATAATAAATATATCTTTAATTAAGGATTAAAATTTTACTGAGGTGCAATTGTAACAATACAAGTACTAATAAAATTATAAAAGTTGTAAGTAAAATAATAATGCAAGTGATAATGAATGTATATTTTTCCAATTACAATAAACATTGTCAAAACAAAAGGCATTTATTTATTGCAACAATTCATGTTTTATTAATTACAATTTTTTTAAATAGCTACAGAAATGTAAAAAAAAAAAAACTTAATTTCCTTAATTAATTGCGAAAATGAATAGAACAGAAGCAATATTGTAACTTTACAAAAAAAATTCAGTTTTTGAAATTTTATCCCTTAAGGAATTTTTTACACATATTCCATTAACAAGCAAAAGTTAATCATAATCAATTTGTTAATATTTGCATCGACTTGATGTGATACATGTAACTACTCATTGTTATTAACATTCATGAATTATTTAAAAAATAATATTACTGTTTGCAACCGATTATGGATATTATATATATCGTTTCTTTCCGTGTGTAAGTGGAGAAATTTCGGAAATGTTTGGAAACTAAATTATGGGATCAGCTTACGTACGGATTCGCTAGTTCTCTAAAAACACAGATACTAGACCATCGGCTCCGTACAAGCGATAAATTGAAAAATATAGCATTTCTTCTTTTCTCTAATTAGCATATATATCTTAAGTTTATGAACATAATAATTCGAAAATTAGCAGTAGTTTAAGAAAATTAATTGTATTAATTTCGATGTTTATACTGTTGGTTAGTTGAATTGTCACCAAAACAACGAAATTTGATTTTGTCAAATGTTTCATCCTGCTAATGGAAAACTAACAAATTATTCAATAGGAATGCATGATTCATGCATAAACAAATGAAGAGAAGATGAATATTACTTACTGGAATGATTTTTTTTTCATTTAAGCTTATAAATGGGATTTGAATTTTGGATCAATTTTTTTTAAAAAAAAAATACAAAAATCTCCTTTTATATACAGATTCAACTTGTATTCAGAAATTTGCGGTATACTGTAACTCCTGAATTAATAAAAAAAATATATGCAATAAACACATCCATATAAAAAAATACTTACACAATGATATAAATTTGTTACAAACGAGAACCGTTATGACAGCAAGAATAATTGTGACGAACTTATTTTGTTTTTAACATTATTTAATATTATCGTTATGCTATAGTGTTATTATATGATTTTCTAATGTCATTGAACTGAATAATTAATAAAATTATTTAAATGTCCTTTTATAAGATTGAAAATAACGTTATGGAAAAAAAATAAAAATAAAAAATGCGAGAGCATTTATATTCAATAATTTTGCCGATTTTGAAAGGGATATAAAGTAATTCTTGCATAATAGCATTTTTAAAAATATCATAATATATTGTTTTGTACTCCTGCCATTATAAAAAGATCAAAAAGTATTTTACAACAAATTTCACGTTCATAAGTAGTAATGTATTTTGTTATGTACTACAGGGGTCTCCAAACTACGGCCCACGATGCCCTCTATTCGATGCCCATGGAGACATTTTTATCCGCGGATAAAAAATACAGAAATTTATGTGCATCTTACCAAAATCAATCGCCGGTTACGTGAAAGTTACGTCTAATCCGAATTAAAATTGTGGTGCGCAGAAGTGCATTATGTTTTCAATTGATCACTATATTGCTAAATCTTATTCACTGCTTGTTTTTTCTTTTTCTCTTCACAATCAGTGAGATGATATGACGCCATTTAGTGGCAAACCATTATTTTTAAATGGTTTGCTGCTAGTACAAGACTTGATTATTTTTATCATAGTTTGCCAGTTGCAGTTAATCGTAGCAATGAGGAGGTGTTGGTGTCAGTTAGCATCTAATTGCAAAGAATATTGCACTCTATTTTACTTAGTAATAATTTCCTTTGTATAATTACTTACCATTGTGTATAAAGTTTTGGGAATGTTGTTAGTTTCTCCAGAATTTTCAGAATATTCTGAAGAGGAAGCATTAAAATTAACAATCTTTCTACCATTAGGGAATATATATGCAGACTCTATTCAGGTAAGTTTAACATGAGCAAGTTTTAAAATTGTTTCGGGTTTTTTGTAGCTATAATTGTGACAAAATTATTTAGCATGATTAGGGTTTTGAGCGATATCGTGCTCAAGATATTTCAAGATTCACTAATTATTCATGTTGAAATCACTTTATTTTAGTGCCCAACGATGGCCGAGAAGAGAAAGGAAAAGTAGTTGATAAGTGATTCTGGATGCCAGGAAAAATAAATTTTGAAATCTTTTTTCATCAAATCCGGCGACAAAAGCATTTTTTTGTTATTTGCAACGAAACAGTGGCTGTGATGAAAAAATACAACCTACGCCGTCATCATTAATGCAAAAATCAGGACAAATTTGCACAATTGGATGGTAAAGTCCATGCTGAAAAATTATTTAAATTACAAAATAAACTCGCATCTCAAATGGCATAGTTCAGTAAATTCTCAAATGAAATGGAATCCTTCATAATGGCCAGTTATAAATTTTCCTAAGTCCTGGTTATAAGTGGCAAACTAGTGGGGTTTTATCAGTTTTTGCACAAAGAAGACTTTCTTAATGTCAACACTTTTGCATCAGTGTTCCTCTTAATCTTTGGAATAACATACCCGTGAGAACAAATGTTTTCAAAATTGAAATATGTGAAGAAGAATTTGAGAATAAACTTATCTGATGATAACATCAGGTCGCAGTTGATTTTAGGGAGATGAAATATAAAGCCAGAAATAACTGATATTTTGGCATTCAGAAACAACTCCACTATGCCTAATAATGTAGTTTATCATTGTGTAGTGTATCAATAGGCTATTAAATAATAACTTAATAAAATAGTATTAAATAAATAATTAAAAACAACATCTATAGTTTGATTCTTTTTAATAGGACCACGAGTGTGTAGTAAGTTTCTAAACTGCTATTTAATATTAATGTGGCCCTCAGGCAAAAAAGCTTAGAGACCCCTGATGTAGAGCATAAACATAATATCTTTTATAGTTTTTGAGATGGAAAGATATAATAAAGAGGAACGTTTTTCATTTAGCCCAAAATAAATTTAAAATAATAACGTATTAGAACTTCAGTTGCTATCATGTGGGCCGGAAATTAACATACAAATGAAAGCCCTTATTTTCAACTTTTCTATCAAGTCGTGGTTTTTTTCGAACTATCTTGAATATTGATATATAAGAATTGATACATAAAGTAGAGGGCCACTTTATGTATCAATAGAAAAAACCATGCGTGTTTTGAATCTAAATTCTCTTTTGATTAATACTTAGAGTTGCGTTTATTTTCTCCGACACTTTGAATTAAATGAAATATCTGATATTCTGTCAGCAACAGAATTATTCGAAACATTACTTCCAGTGAAATTATCATTACCAAAATAAAAGAAATTTAAGTTTTTAAAATTAATATTCGTCAAACAATAACAATTTTTGGTAGAAGTTATAATGTCAAGAATATAAAAGAAGTTATTTCACTCTTTTTGACACATAATTTTGCGTTTGAAGTTACAAACATTCTTCCTACTGTTAAACGAATACTTTTAATATAAATATACTGCGAGTGTAATAAATATATATTGTATTTTATAATATTTTATTATATTTTTGAAAGTAAGCAATGTCAATTTTGTTCAATATTTAATAGTAATCTCTTTTGAAAAATGTTGAAGGTGTGGATTATGTTTTGTATTAATATAAGCGTTTCAAAAACATTTTAAGAAATTTCTCAATTGTCTTCTAAAAATTAGTAAAAAAAAGTTGTATAATAAATTAACAGATAGAAAAACAATTATAAATGCAATATATTTCAGTGAAAACTAGTGCATTTATATTTTGAAATGTCACACTAATAATTTGTACCCCAGGCAATAAATTTGATTTCTTTTTTTTTTACATCTACACTTATAAATTCTCTTTGTAATAAATTTACTGCTTAACTCGATGACCGTCGTCTCCATGTATGAGTGTATAAAGCTTTACAGTCAGCAAATAGATTGCTAAGAGAGCACACTAATATTAAAAACATATTTTTTCAAAAAAAGAGAATCTCAAATTATGTATTTTTTTTCTATTAATAACAAAATTGACCCTTTTGTCTGGCTTTCCCTTCACCATGAGCTCTAGAAACATTTCAATGGAATTAAATTACATTTTAGTAGTAGGGAAAAGTAGGATAAGGTCAGGCACAATAACAAATCCAGGTACCAGGTTTTAGAATAAAAAGCAGCCTTCAGCCGAAAAAAAAAAGATTCATCAAGGGATGGTGCCAAAATATCTACAGATCCCGTTTTGGTTGACTTTCTTTTTCTTTTATTGGAGGAAATGGGATATCTACTGCGAAGAATTAAAATGAAGTTAACTGCTGCTGGGGATCGAGGTACAATTCTAAAGGCTGGTGTAGATTTGTAGCCATAGACGTGTCATACCTGCAAAGGTATCTGGATTCATCCCACAGGATTAGTTTCACTACACTTAGCGTCATTTGAAAGGATGCAACGAAGTAGGCAACCTTCCGAAATAAACTTATCAAACATTGAATCTCACTCCACTGAATGTAAAGTACAACAGGAGCTATGTAACTGGTGTAACAGGTAAACTTCATTGTTTTAAAGAAATTCGTGGATTTTACATGCAAGCGTACAGTAGCCGACAGCACGTTGTTCATCATGGATGATTGGTCATACATCATATGTAAACCGACAGGTAGCAGCACTTGCTAGAGAAAAAACGATGGAGTATACCCAGTTTTATTTTACTATGCAATTCATCCCACTTACCTCTTAGTTTGAGTTTTACTTTTACCTATGTGATATTATAAATTGTTCTTCCTTAGTGCTTGAAACAATATTTTTATAATTTTTCTGCTTTTATTTCTTGTTTATTTTTGTTCATTTAAACGTTTTTACAGAGGTTCACTTGAAAATACCTGAGTTTTTATGATTTGATTTCTTTTAAATTAAAGTTTTTCAAATGTGTAAATTAACAAGTATAGCTTTTTAAGATATTTCATTCTTTAAAACTTTATTTCCTTCTGTTAACATTTCAGGATTATTTTCAGTGATTGTATTTCATATTTCATATTAAGGAATATGATATGTTAGGATTAGTTTATTTCCAATTCTTGTACAAAGTAAGAAATCAAATGGATTTCGAACTTAATCATGTTATTTTATTACATTTCACTACATTATTCTAATCACGACTTGAACATTATTGCAGAATAAATATAAGAAAATACTTTGAAATACATTTTACATAAGATTAAGAGGAATTTCCCCTCTGTATTATCAACTGATTGTATTTCATAAATTAACAGCTTTTGAAAAAAAGATATTTGTTTTATAGTTTTACATATAATTCTTAAAGCAATAGCTCGATAATTATGTATCAACTAACAATTCAAAAATGACTAAAATTATGAGGGATTAAAATATTTAATTAAATTACTTGATTATTTTATTTATGAAAAACAATTAATTATAATAGAATTTTGAACATTTTGTGTGAGAGCAAAATTGTGTAGTACTCATGATAAAATTGAGACGGAATATGCCCATAGCAAACGCATTTAAAGAAGTTTAAAAAATAAAAATAATGTTGCATTAATTAAAAAGCATACCATAAGATTGTGTTCTTTTCTTTTTATCACACACCTTGTTCTGTTTACGAAAATTAAAGGGTAATTACCTTTAAAGTAAAACAGTTAAGATAATTGTAGGATGATATTTACTTTGCATCCTGTAGGCAATAAGAAATATTTGTGTAAAATGTCCTTGAAAAAGAGGCAAAGATAGAGAATAGTTTATTTGTTAGACGTGATTTAATATTCTATTTAAAACTTTTAAATTGAACTATGCATTCTTGTTACAATGGGGCTTTGTAGTTAAATTATTATACAGAAATATGCTTAAACAATCAAATAGTATGATAGGAAACAATTCACAACGAGAAAAAACATAGATTTAAGTGTAAAATCCTATAAAAACAAAAATGAAATACGAATTCGTGAAAATTCGAGATATTCAAAATCTTATATATTTTTCAGACATACTATTTCCTTTGTAAGTTTTTTTTTTCTCCCGAATATTTGAGATCCTTTAAAAAAAAGTTTTCGCTACTCTTTCTATGGTTTTCCTCAGAACATTCTGAACTTTATTTTTCATGCTCACCTGTTCGGGATTTTATTCTTTTTTTTTTCCGCTTTGCACTTGTATCATTTCGTTCACAACATTCAAACCACTAGGGGTTGAGACATGTTTCCTCAAATAATCGGCTGGAAAGCTTGCCATTTCACCTAAGTCGTAACCTTTAACATTTCAAATGTAGCAAAAAAAAATCAAATAAAAATTGGAAAAAAATATATAAATATGTAAGGAAAAAGAAACTCCATCTGAAATAGTAAAAAAAGCAGGAAAAGAAGTCCATATGCTTGATAAAACAACTTAGCTTCCATTTATTATTAATATTTTTTGCCTATATGCCAGATCCTTTTCATCTGATTATATTTCGTAGATATCTAAATATCTCCAAGCAAAATTTTGTTTTGATAATTTAGTCTTGAAGAATAAATTCGTGGCGAATCACGTTATTCGCGGCTGTAAAAAGAGCAGTGCCCTCTCCGAAGATCATTTTCAATGCTTGAGCCACCTGGACGAAACCGATTATGCTTTCTTCACATTACTATTTATGTTTCATTGCATCCCTCCCATGTGCTTCAGGGAAGTCCAAACAACCTACAGGGTGTTTCGTAACTCATAGGCTAAAATTTAAGAGGTTACAGAAAACACCTAAACAAGCAATTTTTACCATGCAATGCACAGGCGGAGAGCAAGCGGTGAACTGTTTGACGGCGCTGAAATAGAAATCATAAAGCACGATATTTCTTTCACATCGTCATTTCTACCATGAATTTAAGAATGCATAGGCCTTTCCTGATTACAGTGTATCTCTGTGCCTCCAAATCCAAAGATAAAGTGCTTGTCATTGGGTCATTTAACTTAATTTTGCCTTGAAATTTTTAAGAAAAATTGTGAGTAATTCTAGAAAAAAAAAAATTCTTGAAATATCTAATAAAATATATTCGCAGTTAAATAAAATAAATGTATTTACTCAATGTATTAATTTGTTTTCGGAGTATATTCTATTGTACATGATTATGAGATGATTTTAAGATAAAAGCTGATTTTTACATTAAAAGATAATTTTTAAGACATTCGAAAAAAAAGTAAGCATTTCCATCATAATAATGCATTGTATTTGGTATTAAATTTGGTTTGGTGATGAATTCTTTACATCCTTTCTTCTAATAATTATTATAAATCGACTATGTTACTAAGCATTTTTATTTCATTATCGAATATTATGCATTATCGATTTTCTGGTGCAATTCTTGTAAATTAACTAGTAAATGTTTGATTATTACAGTTCCTTCACAATAATGATACATACAAATAATAAAGCATCATTTAATGAAAAATACGTACCAGCCACACAGAAAATGTAATCCCTGACTTTCTTAGTGACAAATGTTTTGCTTAAGATATGTGCAAGACATTATGATTTCCTTGTATGTTATGCCTTGTGCTACAATATTGTTTAACAATGTAACATTGATGTTCCTTATTTGTGATAAAATGACAATTTATCTTTAGTTCCTCTATAGTAATTTATAGGGCTAATATATTTAAAGGTCTTAAAACATCCATTTAAAATAACTGTAATAATATTTTAACACAAAATATCAAAATTCAACTCATATTATGCTATATTTCTCTCTTATGTAAAAACTTACAGGTTATTTACATTTATATTTAATATGTTTATTAAACGGATATGAAAAATAAATAACTGAAATATAAAACTTATATTTCCTTATACATTAATAAATTATTTTATAGATATAAGCATAATATATATTCATGATATAACAATGAAATATGTAGATAAGTATAATTTTTCATGATAAAAAACTAAGATGATATTATTTAATAAAATAAAATTATCATTCTTTAAAATATTCAATTACGTGCTTAATCTATTAATTTATTTATGCATTTTTTATATCGAGAGAAATTAGTTACATCTCAGATTTCAGAAAAGAGCAAATGTTTTCCTTGAAAGTATATTCAGGAATTTTAATTTCAGTTTCATTAACTTATAATATTCTAAATTAACAGGAAACCTTCCGCAGATACTTCATTCATTTTAATTAATAATTTCAATGAATACGTCATCAGATGCTCAAACTTTGCTGAAAGTTTAGAAGTCAAACATCAGATAAACATAATACGAGGGGATTAAAAGGAAATATAATCTGTTATGTAAGCAATCCTGAAATTAAGTATAACGGGGTTGAGTGAATGAGGACATTTAGGAAGCATATTATTTTGAGAATAATTATGCTACCAGATACCTCTTATGATTGCACAATACTTATTATATGGCAAGTCTACATTCTAAATTGAACTCGGAGTCATATAATTTCTTTTAAACATATATTAAGTTAATATGCTAAGCTTTAACTTCTTTTTTAATAGAATTTTACAATTTATTTTCTGGTTAATTAATACAGCAATGCTTGTTTTAAAACCATTGTTACAAGAAGACATTAAAAATATTAATTTCATTGAATCAATTCAAATTATTTAATGTCTACATTAATATTTTAAGAGTTTTCAATATTTTAGTGTTCAGTGTTTCACACATATTCAAGAAATAAACCCTTCTCCTATATTTATTTAATTTAATACAACTGAATGTTGGATGCTTCATTTGTGCATATTATAATAGTGGTTTAATAATTCAATCATAGTGGTTTTATAATTTTAATATATTTTTACAATATTGTTACGAGAAATGTTTCCTGAGTATGTGTAAAAGTGAATATCATGTCCAACTCTTAGGATAAAACTAATGATGAATTATTCGCAAATCTTCAAGACATCATACAAGTAGCACAGCTTGGACAAATACATAAGGACACAGAAACAGGAACAAAGCACACTTTTACGGAAAATCATGATTATTTCAGCAACATTCACCTCACCAATTGATCACTTGTAACTTCACGGACTCCATGGACAGCCACCGCTGAAATATTCTGCACTTCCAGGGCAGGATCGGATTTCTACACTTCAAGTGCCAACAGTGTTTAGTCGATTTCCTGATCGATCTCCACAATAGAGTCCCTAAAGGCAGACTCACTCAGTTCCTCTAGATTCAGGCTGAACCTCCAGCAGATTCACTCGTCCACGATTCCTTGATCAGTCAACACAGCAGACTCCACAGACAAACTGATTCAGTATACAGACTGATTCCTTCATCGACCGTAGTTCTCGTTCCTGCTGGACGTGACAACACATAAGAAAATTCAAGAAATCTCCGTAAGTTTCTTCCCGTTGGAACTTTTGCTTTGGTTCCAGCACTTTGAAATACTTTTTATTTCTCGTCAAAGCCACCAAGTTGCCAAATGGTAGCAAAATCCGTCACCAAAATGAAAGGGTAATTGCTTAAATTTTTGTTTACCAGTGACAACTCTGTAAATCCTTCTTTTCCTCTGTAAAGAGAAGCGCTGCATGTGGAGCATCAGCTCATGTTCATAACAATATAAATATATATTTCCTAAAACAATTCTTCCTGAAATTATGGATCTTCCCAACATTTCCTTGAATTTTTAAGGACATGCCTGACAAAATGATTGTAAATTTTGGTCTTGTAAATCACATGCTTGAACTCACATTTTCCGGTAAGGTTTCAGTGATTTTGCACATTTATCAGACCATCAACAAGTTGAAAAAGAAATATATATTATGCGTAGTAAGAAGTTTTTCAGTGAGTTTTGTGCGTTCTATTCTGCGAAATAGAAAACCAATCATTTAACAGTATTTGCATCATGTGATATGAACAATTTCAAATTCATCACACTGATGCAGAAGATAGGAGACAGGTGAGAGTAAAGTTGTAATTTCGAACATGAAAAATGACATACAAGTCATTTATTTATAAGTCACTGCATTAGTTACGAATTTCAGCATGGAAGTTGTGATACATAACAAGAAAATATGTATGTCCTCTTTTCTGGGAAGAAATCAAATTGAAAAGAACACGCTCATTTTAGTTTCAATGTTTAAAAGGTGGATATTTTGATGTTAGCGATTGAGAACGTACAGGCTCTCCACTGGAGACTAAACATGAGGATTTGCTGAACTGCTTAATTAAGATGCATCTCCAATGGAAAATGAACTTGCCAAACAATTAAAGGCATCATAAAAGGATTTCTAATCATTTGAATGCATTGAGAAAAATTTAGAAAGTGGGAAGAAGGATGCCACATGCAATGTGCAACAGGAGCAAGAAAGAGCGTATCTCGCAATGCATGGAACATTTAAATAGGCTACACAGAAAATATTTCTTGTAGAAATAAGTGACATCAGATGAAAAATGGATATGTTATGATAATTCGAAACGTAAAAATTATTGAACGAATTCATGGGAAATAATAGCATCAATGCTAAATCGAAACCTTTCACTACAAAAAAAGTTCTTCTAAGCATTTGGTGGAATATGAAGAATGTGTTCCATTATGAACATTTGTAACCTGTGTAATCATAACTGCTGAACACTACAAGCAATTATTGCTTTTTACTAAACTAAAAACTGATCTTAAACGTCCAACTACTGGAAAGGATTTGCCCCCCGAAAATAATTCTCCGTAATAACCCAAGGTCTTACGTTACAAAACCAATCAGGGACGTGCTAAAAAGGCTAAGCTGGGAAGTTTAGGAGCACTCGGTGTATTACCCACACATAGCTTTCTCAGACTATTATTTGTTTCAATCGATGCACAATGCCTTGTCATCTGTACACTTTTGTTCAGTGGACGAAATGCGAAAATGGGTAGACGATTTCATCCCGCTGAAAGGTGAATCGTTGTACATTGCTAGTATCCGTCAACTAGCTGATCTCTAGAAGAAGGCGTAGGAAAATGATAAATATATTGATAAATAAATATATCTTTCTCAGCTCTCAATTATATAATAATTTTTCTGAATCACGCATCAAAACTTATGACTACCCTTAATAATTTACATCGTTCTCCATAACAAGAAGTTGGCAATCATACATTACTCATGCTACATATTGAATTTATCTATGTTAATGCTTATATACATTTTCATAAAATTAGACTTGTATTCATACAAATCAGAAAATTCATTTAAAAATCCCCAGATTTTTTTTTGTTTATAATATCCAACATTCAAAATCAAATTTAATGAAGATACATAAGAATATAAAATAATATAATATAAATGATTTTAAAACTTAAAAAATCGGAGTTAGATTCATGTCTTAAGAAAACATTACAAGAGTAAACCAAAATTCTTATTTTTGCATTGAGTGTTGACTTGTCATTGATATTCTATAGCAGTTTCCATTTCGTAACAATATTTTTATAAAAATTGAATTTTGTAGCTGAATGCAATTTATGCCATATAACTAAATTAATTTATAAGTACATATATATGTGAGTGTTTGTAACCGTATTTTTGTGTCGTCCAATGTTTTATTTGTTTTATGTTTCATTCACAGCCAAAAATTATGCACCAAGACAGAATAGCCAGATCAGTACGAAACTTTGTTTCTAGGTGTGCCATATGAAGTTATGCGAGTGATTAGTTTTGGGTGTGAAAATTAAATAGAAGCTGCTATTTTACATGGCCTTTAAGACTGACTTTCATTATGGCAGTGCTTGGTTTGGATCGATGAGGAATTGTCAAGGCTTAACGATGCAATTAAGACGGATTGAGACCGTTTACACAATTTCCAGGGAATGAAGGGGCAACGTTGTTGTATTAAGAGAAGCAGGCTAGTTCTATCTACGTATAGCTCACCAGCCTCAAAGGTGACTATATCCACGGTCCGATATCAAGTGTTCACTTCATACTGAAGCATTGTTTAACCTTTAAACAGCGGCGGTACATATGCTGTACCAAAAAAAATTTTGTCGCTCGCTTCGGCTCTGGTACAACGTCTCTACCAAGCTATCTATAGACAGTTCTTTCCCCCTTTTTTTCCAGCAGACCCTTTTACAACTTTCCCTTGCCCTTTTTACGACTTTGCTTCTATTGTCCGTAATTGGGTGGGGATATTTTTCGCCAGCGTTATCAGTTGTGCGCGAATTCCTTATCATTGGCGACTTTCAAGAACAACCACATTCGGAAAAGTACTCCATTAGATGACTTTTCGCTGTCTAAGATCGATTGAATTTTCTTTTCTCCTGTTTTTCTTCGAATTTTTAGAATGAATCTGAAATTTCTCGCAGAAATAGAGATTGAGAATTTGATGAAAGATTTAGATGAAGAAAATTTTGTTGATAGAAACCCCAAAAAAATCTAATGGTGCCTTTGCTGAAAAGAAAAAGAAAATTAACCACTTCCAAGCAAAAAATTGTGTACCACAAGCATATGGGATATGTTGATTTAGGAGACCGCAGGGCATCCACCTACACTTTTGCAAGACGAACTAGGAAATTGACAAAAAATTATTATTTAGCCTCATTAGTTGTTGTGTTTCTGATATTTAAGTAGCGCCAAATTAAGTTAAAAACTCAATTTAAAAGAATTTAGAATGAATTTAATAACATCTCTGATAGGAAAATTAAATTATAAAATTGCAGAGCCTTCAGTAACAAAAAAAAGAAGACAAATGATAATAAATTTTCTCATTGGCCATTTGACGAAAAGAAAAGAAGAAAGTACATATAGTGTGTAAAAAAGAATATACAAAAAAAAAAAAAAAAACTATTATCTGTAAGGTATGCAATTTGGCTCTTTGTATTGACCAGAACAGTTTCGAAGAATAACTCACAATTTATTTAAAAATCTCTTAACACATAAAGCAATAAAAAATAAAAAGAAGACTAGAATAAAAAAAGATTAAGACTGATACATTTTTAATAAAAAGAAAAGAAAAAAAAAATAAACAAAAAAAATCTCTTTTAAAATCCTAAAATTTTTAAAAGTAGAATTCACTTCACATTTTTAAAACAGACATTTGAAAAGCATTGTTACAAGAACTTTTCAATTGAAGATATACGTTTCACTTGAAAACAAAAAAGATATTAAAAAAAACCAAATTTTTACTTTCTTTCCTTTAAAGATTAAAGATTCACAGAAATATTTGATATAAAAAAAGTATTACACATTATTCTCATTCGAATGCATGAATTAGCTGAAGATTTTGCCTTAATTTGACGTACTTAAGATTTACTCACCAGCTTTGAAACATGTTCAATTAAGTTAAAAGTTATTTCCTAAATCTCACTTTTGATAATATTTAATCACAAAAGGGCCACGCCAGCTGACGAGTGAGGTCGCAAACTTGTAGCTGGGATTGAGTTGTGAGTTCGAATCCTGTTCAATTGAAAACCGGCTGTTAAGCTTGTCTAGGTTCCAAGTCCTGATGTTGGTGTGGTGTGGAAGTTTGGTGAGTGAATGCTGTCCTCATTGCTTGACCGTTGTTCAAATTTATGAAGTTCGACACCAGTAACCTATTTATTGTTTCAAAATGCAATGATATTAAAATGCCAAATCAAAATATTTGGAGTACATTGATTTTTTTTGTACATTAAAAGAGCGTTAATTTAAAAAATAATATGTTTAGTAATAATGTTCAACATATTGTCCTTTAATTTTTCCTTCTTTTACATATTTCGTCGAATAATTTTGAAAACATGAGGTATTATTTTTATTACATGGGGTCAATGTTGCAGTTAAATAGGTAAGTTGCAAAAATAAGACCACAGATAAAGTCTGCACACTAATCCATGAGATTACACACCTATATGCGTGTATATATATATATATATATATAACAATATATATATATAAGCAAGCACCGAATAAATTTACGAGTTTATGATTGAACTATCGCAATCTCAAAGAGTATAGTCATGAGATTACAGAAGCTATTAATTTAATATTGTTTTAACGTACTTGCTTTTAGAAAATATCTTAGTAATATGGTATAGCTGTCGCTTTCTTTGTTATTTGTTTTGTTTGAAAATGTTAATTTACGCATTACACGACTCTAAGTTATGATAAATATACATTTTAAAGTTTATAAGTCACTTAATTAAAAAAGTTAACCAGGAATTCATAAAAAATTATTATAATATGATACGGCGCCAAATATTAGGATCTTTCTTTCTCGTCAATGCTTACTGACTAAAAATCTGCAACCCTTAGTATCTCCCCTTTGTAACTAGAAAACTAACCGTACCACATGTGGTGAATTCAAACTTCCCAGTTTGGGAAAGAAAAATTTTCCTCAATCCTAAAAGCGCCGAATGGAAAGGATATTTTGACATAGAATCAGCCGAGTTCTAAAGGTTAAAGCCAGACAATTTCCAGATGATTAGCTGAATGACGTATGTACGACATCCACTACAAACATTGCCTTTGACTCCTCGACACCATCGCTTTCGTTTGCAATAGTGTCAAGAGTGACGAACTTGGATGGGTAAAGAGGGGAACCGTATAGTCTTCAGCGATGAATCCCTACTATGTTTGGGAACCGACGAAGGAGTGTCCGAGTATGACAATCTATGAATCAGCAGTTAAATGCAGCCTATTCTGTAGAGAGATATACGGCCTCTTCTAAAGGTGTGATGGTGTAGAGAATCATCACATATGACAGCTGATCATCACTAGTAGTGATACAGGGAACTCGAAAGGCTCTATGACATGTTCTAGAATTCTCGCAGCTATCTGTGTTCCTCTTATGGCAAGGCATCCCAATTGTTTCAGCAAGATAACGCTCAGCCACATTCGGTAAGATTTTTCAGTGATTATTTCAAACCAGTTAAAAAAAATTGTTGTCAGTCATACTCTTAGGACTTTTCTCCAATTAAGAACACATGAGATCAGTCAGACCGATAAATACAGCACCTTACCACGGTGTAGAAACTACATGTCCAACTGTAACAAGGGTAGGATAATTTACTGCAAGAAGGAATACTGAAGTTGCTCTGTAATGGCAGGCCGTGTGGGGTCTTGTTTCCACGCTGGTGGTGATCCAACAGAGTACTATTTATATTCACATTAGTATAATTTTCTCCACTGTAAAGCATCTTTCTCCTTTGATTTTGTAATTATTTAAACATACAAACATCACAACCAGAAAACCTAAATTTTATTCCATTTCAGAGCTTACTTCTTCCAGCGTTACTTTTTTGAACATGAGTGTATGAATATTCGTGGAAAAACCAAACTATCTAGCTACTTTCAAATAGTAACAACAGAAACGTTTTACAGTATTGTTCATAACTTTCCAAATTTTCTTGAGATTTATCTAAACTGCTTTGTATAATGTGTGGTTTATTACAGACTACAAAATTATGACCAAAACCCTTTGATATCTAATTAAAAATTTATTTCCTTGAAAAACTAATATCTGACTGAACAGTCAATTTTTTTTCATTTTATATCTCAGAGTTAAGTTTATCTGGTTTGGTATTTTTATGAAAAGTTTGATTCCAAATTTTTGAAAAATTGATATTATTAAGAAATATTTGAAGAATTTAGAATTTTTTTTTAAAGAAACATTTATATTTGGTGGAATGTACGAAATATTTTTAAGAAAATTCATATAAACATTAAAATCACTTATTTAAAAATATTGTTAAAGTAACTAATCCTTTTAAATTTCTTGATACAAAGAAATCTGTATTTTTTTAAAATTTCGCTTGTAACTTGTTGGTAATCTTTTAAAATCTCATGTCACTTAAACTGTATTGAAAAGTGTGAATTTGAAAAGGATCAGTACATTCCGAAATCTATCAATTAATATATTCTAAATAATCAACTAAATTCTGATATTATTATAATATATCACATAATATTTTATGTAATTATACTATGTCATATTATATATATATATATATATATAGGTTAAAAAGGATGTGCTAAAATTATAGTGACTTGCCTATAAAATAATATAATTTTTTTTAAGTAATCATGAGTTATAAATGATTTTTTTATTTTCTTTCATTTCATAAAAGAGGATCAGTTCGAAATCAGTGTGATTATTCAAAACCATAGTTTTATGTTCGACTAAATTCTCTACATGTTTGACTTGTACTTCTTTCGGTCATATATAATTTATAATACTATAGCTAGATTCGAATCAAACATGTTTTTCAGGTTTTACAAATACTACTAAATACTTGATATTATTTGTCATGAGAGAATAAGAAAGATTTAAAAATATGGATCATTATGACACACACACACACTCATACATATATATATATATATATATATATATATACTTTCTGTAACACAGAAATCAACGCACCTTAAAGGTATTGTTTGATTACAGAATAGTAGGAGCTCCAGCTCACAGGATTTAATAAGGAGCGACTCTGCATAAGGAGTGCAGAAAGAGCGATTCTCAATCGAATAGTCAAAAACTTATGTCGCATTTCGACTGTGAATATCTTATGTTGGCTGAAACAATACCTAACCTAAATATTTGTGCACATCACGTGCAGATGTCAGAGTTTGAAAAAGGTCATGCTATCGGAATGAAAGGCTGGTTGGCTGAATCAAACAATCGCTCGACATCTGGGCGTAAGCATTGCGGCGATTACAAGATGCTTTCAAGCGTTTGTCAACAATGCCAGGTATCAGCGTCAGAACGGCAGCGGTCAACTGATGATCACAACAGAACGGGAAGACAAGGCGATTGTCAGAGCAGCTGTTATAGTATGGGATTCGTAGTCATCAACAATACACCCATGGCATGCATATGTGTGTTCAACTTGACCCTAGACAGCCGACTGATTGAGCGGAATTTACACCGCTTATCTCTCATGTCTGTATACTTTTATTCTGTCAAGTCCGATTATAGAGCAGTCGAAATCCATCTATTTGAAACTGTGCTGACTCGGGACGCATAGTCTTTTGTGACAAGTCACGTTTCCAATTATATCCTGAAGTCACGTTTCCAATTGTATCCTGAAGTCAACCACAAACGTGTATGAAGACTTCTAGGGCAGCTTGGTAATCTTGCCCTTACTCGCGCATGCACCACAGGCTCACAACAGGACGTTGTGGTTTACGATGCCATCTCCTTTGATAGTCATTTCAGGCACACTAACAGCACAGAGATACATAGAAGTCATTCTACGACCGGTTGTATTACCGTTCCTTTCGCGAACATCCAGGACGTACTTTTCAACAAGATGAGGCTGCTATGAATTGTTTTCAAATTTTTCTTAGATTTTCTTACATTTCTTACATTTTCAAAACATCTTTCTTACTTTTTTCTAAGTCACCTGATCTCTCCCTCGCTCATAACAGATTCGAGGCGTTATGGGAAAGCGATTGCAACCATTACGGAATGTTGACGATTTAGCCCAACAGCTGGAGACAATTTGGCACGAAATGCCACAGGACAACATCCGGGAACTTTGGCAGACTATGCCACTCCAGGTGACATCGTGCATCCAGGCTAGAGGTGGACCAAAGCCTTATTGAATTCCTTCATTTATAACGACCATACTCTGAAGTAAATCACTCAATTTGTCAATTATTTTTATCCTTTGTTTTTCTATGTATGTCCAGCACTTCCAAAAGTTTTTATTGCAATCAGACCACTCCTTCTTTGATTTTTTTGTTATAGAGTTTATATATATATATATATTCTATCTACAATTCTAAATTCAAAAAGTTTGATATTTAATTTAAAAACATGTTTTAATTCTTTTGAAAACGTATTTCTCAGTTTATAATATTCTCTCCTCTGAAAATAAGCCTGAAAAAACACAGGAAGTAAAATTCGTTATGGAGAAGTTGATGTTTCCTGAGATATAAAGCCTCTATTATAATTAAAAATATAAGTTCTTCTATTTATTATGTACTTGTGTATAAATTAATGTCCTTTAAAGTACTTGTTTTTGAAAGCAGGAAAATAAATTTCAGAGGATAATTCAGAAATATTATTTTGACTTAAGAAACTTAATATGTTTCCTCTATTTTGGCCTTTATCTTAAAATACACACCATAAATTCTTCAAAAATGTAGTGAAGTATTTCAAATGTGAACAATGTTACGTCATGAGCGCACTGTAGCGCCATCTGTACAAATTTGTAAATTGTTCAGTTAAGAGCTGCACCCCAACAAAAGCGGGTGCACTAATAAACTATTTTTACGTTGCAAAAGATTGATTTTTTAATCTAACCAGTTCACAGTCCACACAATAATTCAAGGAAATATTGGTCCTTAATTGAATCGTTTAAAAGGTTCGATCAAACTACATTACGAGAAAGTAAATAAAAAAACTGTGCAACTTGGGTGAAATATTTGACAGCTTAAAATATTAAGAATATTACTGTTTCACGGAAAACTGAACAATCATATTCTCGCTTAAAGTTCTGGATAATTATTTTTCAGGAAAAAATTGAAACAATGGCGAAATAATTGATAAATTTAGTTTTAAATGGAATTGAAGAAATATTAATAATGTAGCATTTTTAGATAGAAGTTAACACATACATGAAGGTACACTGATTTAGTCTTAAAATGAAACTAAGTTTACACAGGACTTGTTTTGCATAGTCTGATTATGGTAGCTTTGGAGAATATTGTAGACATAATTCAGATTTGATATACATTTTGTACATAAATATGTATATCACATTTCATACGTAATTTATTCGTTCTAAGCATATTATTTCATTCTATTTTCAACAGATAAACTTAAGAACGTATGCAGTATTGGTTCACATTATATGTAGAAAAAAAAAGACTTTTATAAAGCTTTTGGGTTTCAAAAACTCATTAAATGACGTATTTAAATTAGAGAGCTAAATTAAATTCTATTATATATTTATTTTCAGTGTTGGAGCAAGGAAATTCATCCTTTCCTTTTCTGTGCATTTAGGGAATTTTTTTTTTATTTTAATTTCAAAAATATAATTCAGCTGTTTCTGTTTCGTAGTTGACTAAAGTTAATAATTTCCAGATTATACTTTTATTTATTCTTTTAAGACTTATTTTCATCTGAATAATTTCAGAAATAAAATTAGAAGTGATATGTAGGGACCTTTGACATTTTGAATAAGATATCTTAACAGGAAATTTATCTTTTTATTTTTATTATGATAATAAACAACAGTATTTTATTTATTAACCTTTGAAACTAACGTCATGTTGAATAATAGAAAGAGTTTATTGAAAATTAAATTAAACTTGAAGTTTATGTGAACTGAAACATTTTGTGAGTAATATCGTAAGTATATCATTCTCGAAATATATATTACTGCTATAATTTAAGAAGTCCATCACCAACAGACATTTCTCAAATATAGTGCAAACTGAACATGTATCAATCTGAGAGTATCCCATGATCCCAAAGTAAAGTAATATTTTCATATCTGGATGAGTTTTAAACTTTTCAAGATAGTTATGAAAATATATCTAAAATTTTAACAACAATACAATTTTTATGTTTCTAGTTAATTGTTACATTTCTTATGAAGGTAGAATCCTTTAATTATTAATTAAAATTAAAAGTATGTCTTCTCATTTGGAAGATTATCTCTCGAAATATGAGACTAACTTTAATAAAAGTAGGTATGCAATAAATTATTATAATACATAAAGTGCCTTACTACCGTTTCGGTACATACGCATGATACTGAAGAAGTCTCATCAGCGCAGAGAATATGAATCAACTTATTTTATCTGTTAATATTTGTTACTTTTGTTCCAAACAGAGATAAAAACATATTAATATACATACATAACATATTAATATATGTATATGGTTAGATTATGGTGTTCCAAGAATTTTCCATTTTATATGCGCTAATATTTGTTTTAAACACAGTTAAGTTACAAAATAATTAGGTACAAATTAATCAAAAGCCTAATCGTAGTTTAGTTCTACATACTATTAAAGTAAAAGGAAATTTAAAGTATTAAAAAAATGCAAAAATTGAACATTAATTACAAGTAATTAGAAGTATAAATTTAAAATGGCATAGTTACAAGAACAGCTTGCAAGGATTACTACATCTTTAAATACATGCTTGTAAATAATAATGAACCCACATGCCCTAGAAAGTCATGTAAAGCTGCAGCAATGACTCAAAGTCTGGCGAATAATTTCTCATTGGTTTCGTGCGGGGTTCAACCGCTATGCCGAGAAATTTTCTGATGTTAATTACTTATGCATCTTGTATATTACAATCTCTACTACTACTTTAATCTGCTCGTGCTCTGTTGCACTGCAATTTTCCACCTCAGTGCATTATAGAATGATAGTTTAGTTATTTTCTTACTAATAAAATTTTAAATTGTGTGTTGGTTTTACTGTTATATTGAAATTATTTAGTTTAATTTCTTCTTTGAGCTTTTTGATAGTTAAACCAATAATTACTGTTGCTAATAAAGAGGAATCACATCGAAATAAATTAGGGATCTTAATGTGATGTGAACACAAAACTCTGATCTAGCATTTAGAAGAAAAGTGCTATGTTGGAATCCAACTACTGTGTTATCAATTTTTCTCATGTTAATAACTTTTTAATATTATGATGTATATAACATCCAATTGATAGTGCATAAAAAGTGCTACTATTTTAGTCTGCACTTGTGTTTTTATGAAGCAGTTAGAAATTTTCACATTCAGCTTTAAAATACAAATTAGAATTTTTTTTCATATTCATTAGTACAAATTTTTTAAGTAGAAACATGATTTAGAATTTTTATAACTTAAATATAAAAATAAATATCTTATGCTTATTATATTATTTAAGTGAATCAATTTTAAAAAATCTTTTGAAGTTATTTACTGTAGAATCAACACAACATAATACGATGAAAATTTATATTAATGAAAACATATGTAGAACTGTTTCAGTTCAAATTTATTCTTTAGCCAAATACATTGATGGATTTCAAGATAATGGAAAATTTATTAAAGAATGAAACGAAGCTTTACATAAGATGCAGGGTTAATTTTAACATACATTGTAAATAAGAAATCTGAATTAAGACTTTTATACTTTTTATCAATTTTTGTTTGAACCTTCATTAACATAGCTTTTGCAAAAGACCATCTAGGGAAGTAAACGAGATATATTCATAAAGTCAACTTGCTGGACTTTTCCATTAATATTAAATCATGTATTAGGTGAAACATTAATACATAAACCATGATTTTTAATTATAATTTATGATGGTGAAACAATTTAAATGTCGTATTATACGTATATTATTTTGAAATAAATTATCAAGTTTCAACTTTTAATAACACATCCTATAAAACTGCATAATTGACATAAAAATAGACATAAAGATATTTATATCATTTAATGATATATCTAACTTTTTTTAACAAAACAACTGTATTATTTCAGTTTTTATACAAGCCTACAAGTTTGTATTTGAAAATATTATTTTATCATTTTATTACCAAAAGTAGTTGAATTTATTTGTACACGGTATGTGTCAAGTGCCATTAATTTGCATTTTAAACAAATTAATTTATTTTTCACAAAATCAATTTTTCATTGAAATATATTTAATACTGCTTACATTTTGCATCTACTACTTTAAATTTGAGATGTAATTTGAAGCAGATGATGATACCAAAATAAAATTTCTTTCACATCAGATGTAAATACCAAGAATACAAAATTTCCTTTTTTTTGCAATAATGAATTTTGATAATTGATTTTCAATTACATTAAATCTATTATTGTATTTCTGCAAATACATTTTTGTGTTTATGATATGAAAAATAATAGAAACATCGCTATTTGTTCTGAAATGAATGATTAATTTTATTTCAATGTTATAAAAATCAAATAAAGGAAATTTCAAAATCTCATTTGTAAACGCAATGTTTAAAAGTGTTTTGATAAAAATGACTAGAAATTTGATTCATTAAGTTTATTTTTATGAAAACTGAGAAAAAAATGTATGCTGTTTTTTTTCCCTCAATTTGGAATTGTTTGTTTTTTTTCCCTCAATTTGGAATTTTTTCCCTCAATATTTTTTTATAATTTATTTTTGAAAGAATTGTAAACATTACTTCTGTTTTCGAAAGAAATGGGAATTCCAATATTCAATGCACATTTTATTGTAAAAATGAGATATCCTTCTTAATAGACTGAAAATATATTTGATTCCTTAAGATGTTTAAGAAAAATATTTATTCTGAATGGATTTTGAATATGCGTAATTCAATGATTATTACTTGTCCTTTCATTCACAGAAAAGCAAATATTAACTTTATAATTTATTTTTCACATCAATTTGAGCAAATGTTCTCTGATTGCTTTATAAGTCAATTTATAAAGTTTTATTTCAGAGCGAAACATGAAAAAAATAATAATGAAAACAAATTAGAAATTTATCAGAAATGTATGAATAAGAAAAAGGTATGTAGTTTTATCTATAATCAAATAGAATTCCAATGTACATTATGTTTTTTTTATCAATTTAATTTAATATTTGTATTATAAATGAAATTGCACAAATTGATATTCTTAAGATTCAAAGTTGTATGATTTTTATAATTTCATAACTGGTTAACGAAAAAGTTTTGAATATATTCGAGTGAAGTAATTTATTTCCCGTTTTGATCTTATTAATTTAAGAATAAAATATATTGTAAGCTTTTGCTCAAAGTAATCACTTTACACCGTGTAAATTTAGTGAACCCTCATAAATTAAAAAAGTATGTAGAACTTTTGAAAGAGCTTTTGAAATCCTTGTGAATATGAATTTTTTTTTTTTTTCAAATTACATAAAAATAATTTTCAGAGAAACGAATAACAAAACTTCAATGAAACATTAATTGAAATGAAGTGAATTCAAATCACGTCAGTGGCGAAAAATAATTTTAAGAAAGTAATAAATTTGACCTTTTTTTTCCTCTCCTAAATGTTTCTTCATTGAAGCGTAGTGATACATATAAAGATATATTGAGGTAAAATATTTACATATACATTTTACGTTACACAGAATATTCATATATATGCAATTCATTTAAAATAGCTATTGAACTTTCTGACATTATCTATAAATATTTTCATTCCAAGTATTCATAAATCATGGTTTTAATTAATCGTATTTCAGAAAATAAAATTTACGGAAAAGCGTGATTTTAAATTCATTCTTGCCGCTTTATTTTCTCATGAAAACAGGTATTTTTTCATAATATCATGATATAAATCTCAAATATAGAAATGCTGAAAAATATGACTAATAATTCTTTAAAACATTATACTTGTGTTAAATTCAAATCAATAAACACGGCACATAACTTTAAAACTTTCATTTTTTTACTCAATACATTCTCATGTAATTGAAATCCAAAACAAAATAAAATAATAAATAAAAATAAATAATTCGAACAAAAATACTATTTAATAAAAAGAATCTGAGGTATATTCCTTAACCTGTATATATATATATATATATATATATATATATATATGATTAAGGATTCATGAGTTAAGACACTGATATAAAACGTTTTTAAAATTATCTCATTTTACATGCGATGGCCAGAAATATTTTCTAACAACAGCTTAAAATATTTTTTTGGTTAAAATTATTGATGGAGCAAGAGGAAAACTCATAATTATAGAACCTGATTGGACATTTTTGACTGAAGTAAAATATGTAAAATGGGATGCTAAGATCTCCTGCTCTTATAAAAAATAAAAATTTGCCCGTAGATGTAAATCTTCCATTTAAATTGAGAAAATTCGCAATGAAACTATTAATATCTTACATACGTAAGGATCTTATACGAGTATGATACATATTACGTAAGTTATCTTATAAATTTTTGTACCCAGTCTTTGACTGCGATTATATTATAACCTACTACAACTCCTTTTCATGAGGCTCACCACTTTCGTGAGAAACAACTGCTCTTGTATTCAGTACAACAATCTGATTGTCTACTATCAATGAGATATATGCATTGATATTTAACTTTAAAAATCGTGTTTATATATTCACTGGTGTTCAAAATTATGAGTATTTGCATATTTTGTAGAATTTCATGATAATAATGGAATGAAATGTAAAACAAAACAAAGATGCAGATGTTGTACGTCGAATACGAAAGCGTATAGGAGTGTGTGTGTGAAACTAATCAAAAAATAGGATTTATAAGCACGCTTGCCAAAATCCACATTTCGTTTGCAGGTACATTTCAGCGAAATTCTTGGTGTTGTTTCGCAGCAATCACTTAAATTAAAAATCAAATAGTAAAACAGGGTTAACAGTAACGTTTAGATGAGGAAATGAGGTGGCGTATTGTGGGCAAGCTTGAAGCAAGCCAGACTGAAATAAAGATTTGCATATAATTCTATTTAACGCTCAGCTTCACGTCCAACTTATGGTAACTGTTTCAGGATATCGTTTTCATCGAGATAAGTCCAAGAGCCATGACGGCCAGAGAAGATTGCCATTTGTCCAATATACCGAGGCATAACAGGGATGCTACAGCTTCTCAGGTCTCACTTGAGTCGTATGCGTTTGCAGGAACTCGAGTTTCAAGAATAACTGTTTCCAGAAGACTTCATAAGAGGGGGAGCTGTTTACAAGTAAACCTTTAGTTTGAGTCCCACTCAGTTCTGAGAACAGGATAGTCCATTTAAAATGGTGCAAAGATCATAAAGATTGGAGATGGATCAATGGGCGACCTATCTTTTCACTAATCAGTTCCCGTTCAGCCTAACCAGTGATTATTGCCTTACTTTCATATGAAGAGAACCAGGGACTCACTACCTTCCCTCCAATTTCAGAGAAATTGACCATTGCGGCAGCGGAGGCTTGATTGTTAGAGTAAGCATCATGCTGGATGGCCACACACAACTACATGTCTTTGAATGAGGCACTGTGACTCTGAGAGGTATAGAGATGAGGTCTTGGAGCCCAATGCGCATCTTTTCAGTTTTGCAGTTGGGCCTGATTTCCTTATAATGGAGGACAACGTGAAGCCACATTTAACTCATCCGGTCTATGAATTTCTTGAGAGTGAGGATATTCGCCGGATGGATTGGTCAGCCAGATCTCCAGATTTCAATATTATAGAGCTTACATGGTACGCTCTGATGAGGGCAATTGTAATTCGCTACTCCCCTCCGCGAACCATGCGGAAAACAGCGTTGCTGAACGAGGGGGATCAATTGCCACAGGGTCTTATAAATTCCCTTATTTCTCGCGTAAAATTACGTAGCGAAGCCTATAAATATGTAAGATGGGACAATACACCCTATTAATGTGTTTTTTTGTTATATTCTGTAACTGCTGTTTGATACCTTATGTCTCCTATGACGCACGATAATGCATGTGTATTATAACTGATGAAGTGTTATTTTTTTGTATTATATCAACTGTATGTACAAACCAAATTTCATTAAAATCTGAACAGTTGTTCGAGAGATAACCAACCAAATTGGAAAATTCTCTTAATTTTGAACGACACAGTGTATGCTAAATATGTGTTCATCCGTATTAAATATTCAATCATATTGTGAATATTGTTTAACACAGCTGTTATTCTAAAACTGAAAAGCCTTTTGCAACATTTGTGCTATTAGAATAGACACAAAACCTACGAATGTAAATGGTTACATAAATTGCTAAGCTACTGCTAATCAACGAAATTAATTTTCTTTAAGATTACCTTTTTTAAATATAAAGATTTTGAACTAATTAATATTCTTACGTGAATTCTCTTTTTTTATTTTGTTATAACATTTATATACAGAAACTTTAGGAATTTATTAATATAAAATGTATTTTGAATTATGTAAACAGTAAAGGAAACTATGCTCACACACACACACATTCTAAAAGATAGTATTTAATTAAAGTGTCAAGGAATTAGAGAAATTCTTGTTTAATGAAATCATTTAATATTTTTT
>BMAW01040793.1:0-16326 GCA_019974015.1 Nephila pilipes
GGTCAGGCATTATCTTGTTGAAAAATAAGGCCAGAGTACTGCAAAAGAAATGGTAGTAAAACAGGTCTCAGAATGTCGTCTACGTACCACTGTGCTATAAGTGTACCTCTAATGATGACCAAAGAGGTCCGGCTATCAAGAGAAATAGCACTCCAAACCATAACTCTTGGTTGAGGGCCTATCTGGCGTGCAATAGTGAAGCCAGAATCGTCACGCTGCCCTGGGCGTCTCCAGACACGTCTTCAATTATCGTCAGGACACAGTTGGAAGTGGGATTTGTCGCTAAACACTATACGTCCCCAGTCACCATCCTTCCAACCTGATCGAGCCAAGCACCACTGTAATCTGGCTCGACAGTGTGCAGGCGTGAGTGGCAGGTGGCGTAGCGGTCGGTTCGAGCGTAGATTTCTCTCTTTCAGCCGTCTGTGAATGGTTATGGTGGACACTCGTGTGCGGGTCGCACGTCTGATGGTTTGATAACGATGAATCAGGTGCTGTGACTCCTGATCTGACAATCACTCTGTCCTCCCGATCTGCCGTGGCCCTAGGTCGACCGCTACCATCATGACGCTGAAATCTACCACTGTCTACCCATTCTTGCCAGCATCTTCTAATCGCCGCATCGCTTCGACCCACATGATGAGCGATTCTCCGATTGGCCCAACCTGCTTCTTTCCATCCAACGATACAACCTCTTTCAAACTCTAACAGTTGCTCGTAATGAGCTGGAATCCTGCGGTGAGGCATTTTTTTAGTCTTTGAAATGTATCCTAAATCGCAATGCAACAGAAAATTTGACCATCAGATTGAGAATCGCTTCTTATATACACCTGCTGAGAGCACAGTTCCGATGCGCTGTAGCTCCCGCTATTCATTGATTGAACACCAAATTTGAATCACTTGCATGTTCGGTCTAAATGTCTTTGCATTCGAAATTTCATTACAATCGGGGAACTCCTTCTTGGTGCGTCGTTTTTTTTTTCCCATGGAATAGAGTGTATTTTATAAAATCATAATCTGTCTAATTATCTAATGATTTCAAGAATTACAGAGTTTATCAAAATAGAAAATAATCATAACCATTGTTCCCAATACACTAAGAGGACTGAAGAAAATCTGCAGATTAAAAATCACCGTTGTAATATCAGAACCTCTTGTGTTATTAATTGTTGTAGATTTAACTAAAGAAAATATAGGACCATAAAGAGACAATTTCTGAAACACACCCTTTAATACATAGTAGATACATATTTATTGAAATCGTATTTAAATTTGACCTAAGCCTTACATTTCGCATTTACAATATCAATATTGCTTTCCATGCCGGCCGAATCTCAACAGCAAATTCACTCCCAAGTTTAGCCTTTTAATTACCGGCGAGACTCCCTTTTGATTGATCGCTTATTAATCGTCGCACTTTAAAAAAACACAGGGCTTGATGAAGGACCTCACCATTTTGAACCTTGGTCAAGTGACGAGGAAGACTGCTTAAATGGCAGCTCCCTCTCCTAGCTTCCACACCACGCCAAAGAGAGAACTTGAAGCCCCGCAAATTTAACGAACATCAACTTTGTTACATGGTGGGTCTTCAGCGGCATCAGGACTCGAGGCTATGACTCGACAAAAGCAACGCCGGCCGACCATGACCACTTGGTTGTCGTGGCCGAGGAGAACCTCTGGGAGAAATACAATAATTATGGCAAGTGAGTATAAAGGAAAACAATTATGTATGAATGACGTCATAGGTATAAGAACAATAATTAAAAGTATTATTTTTGCCATTATAAGATGTAAAACACAGAGTACATTTTGAATTTTAAAAAATTATCATTTGATATTTGTTTAACGAACAGTCATCATTTCATCCATGTTATGCCTGATACACCCATGTCCAAACTGTCTAGACCATTACATTAACACAATTTATATTCGATAGTGAAAGATAGTGATTAAAAATAATGGAATAACTATTAAAATGTTCCGAAAATTATATTTGTAGAATATTTACCGGAAATATATCCCGAATAATGTTCACAAAAATAATTTATATTGAGGGATTAAAAGTAAATAAATCATTTTCTGAGTAAGTGTTAAATCAAATATAAGAAAGCTGCAGTCAAAGCCTTCTATTGATCATCTTTTTATTAAAAAAAATAATAAGGGAAGAGTGGTCATTACTATCTCAGTAGAAGAATCTCATAGCTCAAGGGGAAGGGGGTAATACTTTACAGATATAAAACATGGTTTTTGTAAATACAGGGAAATAATTTTCATCAAGGACAATTTCACGGACAGAAGCAAAGTCGGGAGTCCGCATCATTCCCTTCAACAGAACTATCTAGTACTGCGAGATTCAGAAACAAATGAACAAGTGTCAAAGATCTAAGAGAGATTTTTTTCTGTGCAACTGAAATATTTGGATGAGAAGATTACTTATGTAAAAGAATTCTTAAACAAAGATGGTATTTAAATTGATCAGAGGGGGAAAAACATTTTATTTGTTGAAAATATACAATCAAAGTCATTATAATATGGGGATTTTTGTAATGGATACATTTTATTCGCGATATCTAATTCATTTGTCAAAATTTGATAATATGAATTACCTATGCGTGTTCAACTTTATCTTCAGGTTTTCTAGAACATAATCATTTGGAACCATAATCTTCTGCATAAGTTACACGAAAGGTAGGAGCATTTCAAAAAAAATTTGATTATATTTTAAAATATTAAAAATGAAATAAAAGTTATGTGAAAATAAATTTAAAGTTATAAAACGAATCTTACAATAAAATATACATATTTCTCAGCAAAAGTGAATAAAATAAATATGTTTAATTTATGCTAATTTTTTCGGATTAAATTCAATTTATTATTGACATATCAGAGTTCAATAAAAAGTACTTCGAGTGAAAAAAGCAGTCAGAGAACATTTACAGTTCAGTCAATATCAGAATGTACAACTTTATCATTTAGTGACTTAATTTCTGTTACCAATGAGTTGTTTAAAACTTTCGTTGCGAACCCGCAATTCAAACTGTGATCTAGCGACAGAACTAGTAGATACCATGATGCCAAAGTATAGACCAGTGAGTATTTTTTCTGTACATGTAAATAGGAAATATATATCACAGCAAATGAGCTTTTATTGTTGTTCTGGTTGAGAATTCTATCAATTAAGCAGTAATGTCCATTACACTTTTATAAAAGATTAAATTAATTGTTTGGTTGAAATGTTTATCACTACTATATAGGAACGGGGTGTTTTTCCTACTTTGCGAAGAGTTGATTAACCTTGGTAATTGGGGTGATTCGAATCCTTGATTTGTCAGTCCAGAACTTTTCCGGTGAAATTCTGGTTGATGCCTGAGGCAACTGAGCCTAAAAACATTCCTTTTAGCTTCAGATATTAAGGACTTATAGTTTCCCTCGTCGTTGTTGAGGGAGTCATTACAGTTGTACACAAAAATAAAGATAATTAGATAAAGTTTCTAATCTATAAACTCGTTCACTCTTTCAAAGACTTTTAATTTAAAAAAATACTCACAGCAATATCTAAGGTTCGCAATCTGTGTTTCAAAGCTCGCAATACTGTTAGCGTAAAGTTGTGCGTTTCTTTGGTGGTTGTTACTTCGAGTTTCGATTAAACACATTGCTTGTGAATAATAAGTATTTAATTATACTCCAATTCAAAGATTATATAGTCCAATAAAGGATTCGGCAGTTTAAATCTCTTTTTAAAGAACAAACATATTCAGACTTTTTAAATACTTTTTTAAAATATTATTTCGTCTTGTATATTAAAAACTGAAAAATTTTAAGACACAAAACGATTTTATTATAAAATATACTAAGGTTTATGAGTCGATTTATTCTTCTCAATAAAAAAAATAAGTGTTCAAAATAATTGAAACTTCAGAAGGTATAAAGTTATCTTTTTCCTTTGCAAGACACTGCTCTCTTGCCCAAAGGCCAAAATAAATGCAACAAAAAATCTCCCCATACCCTTCAAGCGAAAGTGTTTCATGCGTTTATGCAGTCTAGGAATCCTCCATCTTACAAAAAAGGGAAGATCAGTGGTATGGTATAAATCACGAATCATCTCGAAGAAGCGATCCTATAATTCACGGTAGTAAAAAGTCCAGCTTGTAATGCGGGGATTAAGTAAACAAGCATTTGGTTCATCGCTTTATAAAAGGTTATTTAATGGATGGAGGCACGTAAATCATGGGCTATATATTCGCCGCGACGTCAACTCTGTTTGTCCAGAGTCACGTGATTTAAGGCTCGATATTATGGTTTTGTTGAGTTTCGATTCTAAAACTTTTTGTTGTGATCTCTCAAACAAATTTTGAGGAATCGTAACAGCATTGTGATTATGCAGTTGAACAACTAAAAGAGCAAACCGTATTAATTTATCATTAATCTAAAACATTCTACAAAAGCACTGAAACCAATTACCGAATTCATTTTTAGAATCATCCAATATTTTATTTTATTAACACAAGCTTAGAAAAAGAGAAAAAAACTAATTTCAGTAATTTGTAATTACTGAGAAGTAAATCACCAAGATCATGGTAAAAATCTATAACAAAATAGTTAGTTAAAAATATCATAATGTAGAGTATGATTAAGGTTAGAAATTTGTGGAAAGTTAGAATGTCGTATACCGCTTTTCTAGAAAACATTTTTTTATAATCCCCGCCCTTAAGCTATTCCCATTATTATTATTACAAAGTGTGAATTATGAATACTTCATTTTAAATAACTTTTAAAATTCTATTTTCTTAAATTTGATTGCTACTCAATATTTACAATACATACCAATTGAATTCTGCAGCCAAACTATTCCTATTTTTAACTATACTCGTTTCATTGTTGACTCTAAACATGAATATAAAATCTTGAAAAAGAACTCGTTTGTTTTTCACATATTGTGCATTCTACGTTTAGAGCATATGTTATGACTGTGAATATGTTGTTAAATTTAATTAACATGGGCAGAATGCAATAATCAGTATAGGAATAGTTTTGAGTCATTTTCTATGTCTTAAATGGGTTTCAACATCCACATCTAAGATTTTTCAAGAATAATCTTAGTTTCCTTTGACAGACAATATGGTCATTTTTATCTATAAAAATTAAGGTTTTAGCTATTCATTAGTAGAGTTTGTAATTTTGATTTGCATTTGTATTTAGACATTTGAATGTTTCTCTATGAAATATATTCATGTATAAAATAGTATGACTAAGGAAACGCAGGAAAAAGAACGCAGCTGTTCACATGATTTTTTTAATCTAACTCAACAAAATTTACATCTTTGTAAATTTTGATGTTTCTTAAAAAGAAATTCTTAAAATGAAACTTATTGGCTCTTTTTAGCCAGATTAAAGCTTGTTGAAGAGGATGCATAAATTATCAAGTTCGATATATATGAATTCGAAATTCTTTAAATTTTTATTAAGTCTTCAATCCGATGATTAATTTCAGAAAATAAGTTGCACGTTGTCAGCAGGAGAATAAAATAAATTTTTCAAAGGAGCATTGAAATTCCATGCTCACTTTTACGAAAGAGAGAGATTTCCAATACACACCAATAACAAAGCGGGACAATGAGACACCATTGTCGCCATTCCAGGACACAATCAAGATAGAGAATCGAGCTACTATTAGAAATCTAATTAAATCGGTGATTAGATACGGCGAGACGTAGCTGCATGTATAGTCTGGCTTCCCTTTGAATTCATGTCTGAGAAATATAGGAGAAGGCATAGTCTGCGACTGATCTAATATTATATGATCTAAATAACTGCTGTTAGTGTTCTATAATATGATTGTAATATTACTTGATAATGTTATGTTTACTATTATTTCACAATTAAGTTGTAAAATATGAATTTATTTCATTTTTTAAGAAAATAAAATGTAGAAATAAATAATACTGGAATACTCAACCTCTGTAATCAAATTTGTTTGAAGAGACTTAAGAAATAGGACAAGATAAAAATATGCAGAGCATCTTTAAAATACCTGGAGAGCAACATTAAGCTGTGTGTGTGTGAAAAAGAATTATCAACTGCTTTAGAAACTAAGATCATGCAATTATGTTGTTGACCAATAACGATCCATTATAAGTATCTCGGTGTATTCGTTAAATTATAATCCAATTGACTTACAGCAAACTAAACAATTCTTTATTTAAGTTGTTGTTGTCCATACATATTATCAAAAACAAGAAATCGCAGAAACACAGAGGGGGGCGTATTACATTGTAAGCAGGAAGACAGATTTGAGATCAAACACTAACATTGGCTTTAATATGCCAGGAATCCGGAAATCCCTAGAAAACTGCTGAGTAATACCTATGAGTGATATCTATACGCAACGCTTGACTTTTAAAAGCAAAGGGGAGAGCTGCAGTTAAGAAACGTAGGAAAGTTGATTGGTACTTTTATTTAGGGATAAAAAAAAACTAGAATGTTTGGAAAAGAGAAATAATGTTATACAAAAGAAATGAAGGTGATTAACAAAGTTCAAATTGTGATGAGTCTGTTCAGTGAAGAGTCTGTAAGCATTTTCGTTTTCACTTTGTTTCTTTCAACATTTATTTTTTAAAATTTAAATTAATATTACCAATCAATGACTGCTAATCACAGTAATCCTGCCTTTGTAGCAGAGCGTGAAAGCATTCGTTTCTCAAACTTCTAAGAATTGCTGTACAAAATTGTGAGCTTTCTCAAGTGTTTTAACCTCACTGACACACACTATATATATATATATATATATATATATATATATATATATAGCAGGTATAGGAGAGAGGAGAAGAGAATATATATAGAAAGTATATATATATATATATATATATATATATATAGCATATATATAATTGAGAGCATATATATAGGATATATATACAGGTATATACAGGCAAATGCATATATAACACATCGATCACACAATCTCTGACTAACCCAGAGATGGCGCTCAGTAAACCAGCAAACTGCAGTCTTCAGAGGCTCAACTCTTTGCTTGAAAACGTGTCAAACGGTCGATCGGACCAGAAAAGGTTTTTTGTAAGAAGTGGAAAAGCGTTTTTCCGGGTAAAAGCCGCGATTGCTTTTCGATGGAACAAAACAGCACGAGCTCGAATACTGCTACGCATGCGCAATACGCGTATACGGTAGCGAAGCGTACTTCAAGAACAGAAATGACTTTACTTTGAATTAGATAATGCAGCAATTAGGGAAATAAATTATTATCCACTGAACTACAATGTAAAGAATATTACACACACTCACACAGTGTGTGTGTACAGGAAAACAAACCTTTATACACAGTAATGTTCAGTCGAAAACACAGTACGAAAAGCGCTTTTGCAGTCAGCAGAATTATAAATATAAAGAATAGCTGGTGTGTTATCAAAAAATTTCATCTACGATGGTACCAACATTTTAAAACTGAACTGAAAGTAAATGAAACTAAGAACTCTCCCAGACTATTGAGTTATTGTACTTGTGTTATCGAGAAATTATTCACATGTGAACTTTTATTCTATATATGAATTACTGATTAGAGAATTTTGTATTTAATCTATTTTAACTAATGACTTTATTATTTTCTTCAGTGGAATGAAAATCAGATTTTCGTTTTGAAACATACAAAACACTCATAAAAAGATTAAACTTAAAGTCTAATTAAAATATAAACTCTCCAGTTGAAACTGTCTCTAAATGATACTTGCCACAAATTAAATTGTTATCAAGGCTACAAGCCCAATTCGTGAATTTGCAGACAGAAATTCAGTGGCGAGTTTTTTTCGTCTGAGCGACGCTCAAAAAGCAAGAACCGTCGCCAATAGTTATCGCCATTTCTAAAATGACATTAAAACAATTCAAGCTCCAGCCGAATGCTCAGTTGCGATTTTTTTTTTCCTGATTGATTCCAGTGAAAAGGTGGGGAAACTCGAAAATCTCAAATTTTCTATTGTCATTGAAAAAATAAACACAAAAGCTAGCTCTTTAATATACACGAAAAGACGATTGATAGAAGGTAAGAAAAGTAGAAAAAAAAAAACAATTGCAAAATCGTACTTTTTATCTTTTTCCTCTTCATACTATAGCACCATACCGTATCCAAATCCATTAAAAGACAAATGAAAACGAGAAACATCGACGTTAACTATGTTTTTATCCATTAAATCTTAATGTTCTGAAACCTTTCCCAGAATTTTACTCAATTATTTTCATTTCTTTCTCAAACCGATATTTTAGAAGATAATTAGTAATAAAAAAAATAACTTGCCAAGACTTAGATAAGACGCAGAATGGCTTAGTTTTTTAAATATTTGTCTTCTTCATATTTATTGTGCGAGGAATTTCACAGGGTAACAATAGTTTCAATAATGGTTAAATCAATATCCATTTCATGAAACGATATATGAGAATGTACACCAGAAGATTGTTCCTGAAGAAAAGAGCGCGCTATGCCGCCATGCAAATATAAAAAAAATAAATGTTTTGCCGAGTGTTATTTTATCGTTCATTTGTTAGTTATTCCTACTTCTGGTGGAAATGAAAAAGACGTCTGAATATTTTTTTTATTTTTCGTGTATCAAATAAGATACTGAAAGCCATTTCTCCTTTTTCCACTCCAGAATTTCAAAAGAGCAAAAAGGAAAAAATATAATATTAATAGTCTATTAATTTATTTTAACATTCCTCATCTCTCAGCCATTCTTCTGATGCATAAAATGTTCATCAGCTCTGATAAACAAACCTGAGGGCCAATGGATGTTCATATCAACTAGTCAAATACTGATTCTTATTGACCAACGATATGATAAAACGTGAAATCAAGTTGCATCTAAGTTTGACGTTCATAACTAACTAAATTGATCGTAACGGCCAAATCAACGTACAGCCAGCTATTTTTTGTGTTTTTCCACTCCCACTACATTTTTTAAATTAGGGCAGAGATGGCATATTCAACTCTGATCGCCAAATTCATCGAGATGGGCTCACTATGTGTCCTCTGCCGCCAGAATTTCACACAACGTTTCATGGAGATGTGCTATTATATGGACTGGTGGATTTGACTGGCGTCAAACAGAGGAAGAAATCAGTATTCCTGATTTTAAATTTCCTGACTTTCATGATCTATCACGCATCCCCTGACTTCTATTCAAATATTCCATAATTGCTTATGAAGAAATCAAAGTACTTAAATGAAGAAAAGTATCTTGTATTTATGGTGTCGTTCCTCTCCACAAGATTGAAAAATATTTTTTATTTGACATCATCATCCATCTTCCAAAAAACGTTTTTTTTTTTTTTGTAAAACACCAACATTATAAAAATCTCAAATAAACTAAGTATTCTCTTCAAACAGTTAAAATATTATCTCTTTATATTTGCACTACCATTTCCTTGCCCCAGAAGTACACTATAATTTATGATGGAACAAAAATCAATGTATATTAATGATTGAATAAAACAACATCAGTTTGTTCTTCATTAAACAGAGATGTCTTGTTGATGAACGCGAATCAGTTATATTCAATTCACCTTTTTGATACAACAAAACCAACTGCGATTTATAGAAGTGGGAGATTAAATCACACAACGTCAGCAAGATATCTCTAATCTTATGTTTATCAGCAAGATATGCAAGATATGTCG
Source organism: Nephila pilipes (assembly GCA_019974015.1). Lineage (NCBI taxonomy): Eukaryota > Metazoa > Arthropoda > Arachnida > Araneae > Nephilidae > Nephila > Nephila pilipes. Next base: position 9,682 of record BMAW01040793.1, read on the forward strand.
GCAAGATATTCTGCTATAATGAGGGATGAACTTATTTGTGAACTAAGATGGGTTCCTTTTTTTGAGAAAATGAGTAGCCGGTATGAAATATCAGAATCGGGGAGCTTATGATTTCTTTTACAAGTGAATACCGCGGCTTGGTAAAAGGCTACGGCTTGCAAGAGCAAAATTCCTCATGATAAAGAAAAACGCTCTTCCCCCGAATCACAAAATGCACGTAATGGAAGGCGACAGCGTTGAAAAGTTGTTTGACGTATGCACTAAAAAAATTGAAAATAGCACAACGTATGCTTCTGGAAATTGAAATGAAATTTGGGAAGGCAGAGCAGAGAGCAGAGATCTGCTTGATCCTGCAAAATCGGGCATGTTATAGGAAAACAGGAGTATAATGTAAATATTAAAAATCTTCAGCGTGTCAAACCCTCCTGCTGCTGCAAGCACATGCCACAATGGTTAGACATTGAGCTTTGTTAGATTGACAGTCTCCTGAAGTGAAGATGAACCTACAAATCTTGAGTATCCACCTCCAAATCATATTCAAAGAGACAGCAATGCACTTCTGTCAAGCCCAGCTATCCCACAAATGTTCTATGGGGGCAAGTCCGAGCCACAAGAATTTGAGTCATGATGTCGAAAGTTCGCCAGTCGGAGCTGTAAGGTGATAAGCATTGTTCTCGATGAAAATGTCTGAAACTACGAATGGTCCCATTTGGGACTCCAAAGAATGTCATCAAATATAACGTCCTGTCGGGGATTCCAGACAATTAGTGATCTTATCACAGTCTGCTGCCTCAGACCATTACGCTCTGCTGTGCGAGCAGTGTGTCACGCATGGCATGGGTCAGAATTGAGGCACGTATACCGCCAGCAGTTATCTTTTCCATTCCGAATTGATTCATCACGAAAACACCTGGTTTTGGTCAATCTGTGGGCACCTGAAGAGGCTCTTTCAGCACCGCTGCAGATATACCAAAGTTTCTCGTAGTATTAAAGCATTTCAGTGCGCTTGGATCAGATCTGGCTGCGCTTTGGAGTCTGGAAACGGTATGTAAACACCAGTAGCTTTCCTGTCTGATTCTACGCATCGTGGAATAAGTCACTGAGGGATCCACGAGCACTCCCTGCAGTAACAATCTTCTCCTCCGTCGTCTTCTGTCACTCCCAGACCCTCGTTCTCATACGGGTACCATCTCTGCTACGTCACAATGTTACGTGTTCTAACGGCACATTCCAAATGACTTAATTTTCACCCCAAACACATCGTTATCAAAGAATCCAAAGTGTTAATAGAAAATGTGATAAAGGTAAACGTTGAGATTGCTCAAAATATTGTTCGTTTGTTTTTGTTAATTACAGGTTTTACTAAACTTTAGTAATTGGGAATTGATCAAACCGCCAAAAGAGTTAAACCCAAAAGAAACAAGTTTAGTAAATTGAACATTATTCATAGAATTGTGTTTGACCACCTAGTCTATATGAGCTAGAAAAATTAAACTAATCAGAAATTCAATTAAAAAATTTTAAAAAAAATTCATTGCTATCTAATGTTGGCTTCAGATAAATGTTTACTTGTTATCTAAAGTTATTTTAGAATATATTATACAGGTAGGTTAAAGAACACAAAGAAGATAAGAAAATTATTTCTGCAAATCAAAATATGAGTATGCTACATTTATAAATATCGATTATTGTAAAATAACACCTGTACGCAATTTGGTGATCAATAATTCTCTTTAATTTTTTGTAAATATTTTAGAATGAAAGCAAACAAATGTAGAGAACTTTCAGATGACTGAAAGTCAGGAAGAAAAATTTATATGGGTAAATGCAATTTTAGAGAACAAGCTGAAACATATGTTCAAAAGAACTATAACCCATATAGCAACTAAAAAAGCAAAGAAAATATTTTCATTGTTAACTATGAAATCGTATTATGAATTAAATAAATTTATATTCTTTCATTCTAACAATTAAAATAACAATTATTTTAAAACGAATAACTTTTTTATTTTAAGAACAAAGGTACATGGAAAATTATTATTTGGCGCTGTTTTGCATGCGCGCCAGCTGCGCCAGGTACGCGCAACGCAAGTTACCGTTTCGCAGTGTGTGTGTGTGTGTGTGTGTGTGTGTGTGTGTGTGTGTGTGTGTGTGTGTGTGTGTGTGTGTGTATAAAGTACTGTACAAAAGAAATATGTAATAAACACTTATGTTAGACAATAATAAGAATAATGTGTTGGAGGGGAGGGGAGGTAGTGAATTCAATTTATCATCTTTTTAATTTTGGGCAATTAATATCATTCCAAATTCCAATATTTATTCTCAAACTAAAATCTACTGCTACTTTTATCTCACGAGTATAGGGAGATGATTAATCATCCTGACCTTCAGTAAAGAAATCGAGAACATTCTGCAAAAAATAAAGGAAAATTATGTTTTATTGTATGAAATGTATTTGTATGAAATATAATTTTAAGGACTACTCCACAGTCACAACATAATGATGGATCTAAATTGTTAACGATCAAAATACCGGACAGTCAGTCTGTCTGGAACCATGCAATTCTGGATCGAATTTGTTAGACTTACCACAGATAGACTGAATGTTACTCGCTCACGTAATCCACGCTTTGCATTCCCTTCCCATGTCCGAGCACATTCACGCCCTTAAATAAGTTTGCTTGTTAGGTATATATTGTGCATCGCCCTTTCACACAAAATAGCCTGCGCGCCTTTTAAAATAAATTTAAGTTTATAATTGCTTCAGAGCAAGGATATAAAAGAATTATTACTACGATTATTGAGAAAGTGCATTGAGATATTCCTATATTTAATGGAATTTGATACGAACGATTCTTGGTGGAATGTTCTTTCGTAATTTTATGTGAAATAAAAACTTAAATTTTTGTTCATAGGACCCATCCGAGCACCCCGCATGTACGCCACCCCTGAGTTATAAGACTAACTTCCGAGATGACCGTGATTCTCAAATGATCTCAACTCAGTCTGTGACGGGTCTATCCGCGACCTCGTCACTCATAGTCCTCTTGGGGAATTTGCACTCCTCAACAATTATTTGTATCAGAGGGCTTCCTCCGAAGAAGAGAACGGAAACATGCAAATTAAGACTGATATACGTATTTATAGTGTAAGCTTTCAAGAGAGAAAGCGGGGAGAGAGAGAGAGGAGAGATTTCTATTCGAATTGCTCTGTAGATTTGTAGCTGAGCTGTCAATAAAGTAAATTGTTTTAGAGATGCCTTCCCATGCTTCCCTACTGTCCGACCCTTTATTATTACAAGTGTTTTGATGTTTGTTTGTTTGCTTTCGTTAGACGGATGATTAACAGACCACATTATGTACGAACTTCTTTTTTCCTCTCATGATATATAGAAAGAAATTGTGTCTTTACTCAACCGAATCCTTATCTGTCTTGCGATAAACAAATGAGTTTCATGGAAGAGAAAAAAACTTCACATATTTATTTGAAATTCAAGTACTGTTTCTGAGTTTTTAGATTAAATACATATTTCCCGATGGTAGGTTTTAACCTTTGAAGTTTGTGTCCAAAATTAATGAAATAATTGCTATTTTTTTTTTATCTAAAAATGTTCTAAGGTCATCATTTATTAAAAAATATCATGTGGTCCAATCGTTATTTTTGTACATTTTTGTCTCTATAGTACAAAATAATTGAAGGTTTATTCTACCGCATCGAACAAATTTCTATCGTTTTTTTTCCTCCTCGTAACCCTATTTCAGATATATTTTTCGTTTGTCTTCATTGTGTAAATGTTGTTCTGTAACATATATTTGTTAAATAAGCAAACAAACGTGAGGCTTGATGTATGTATGTAGGTCTATTAAATTTAACTATTGAATGACTGTTTATTATCATCGCACAAACAATCAACACGAAGTCGATAGACGAGAGACCTCATCATTTTGAGCCATTGTCAAGTGACACCTAAGCTATTCACCTCACCAAACTTCCACATCATGCCAGAGTGGGGAGTTTCAGCCCCGAGGAATTGAACGTGCACCTCTGCTACACACCTGGTTCTTCATGGTTTCAGGAATTATTCCACGAGCCATTTGAAGCAAGGCTATCTATAAAATCGTGGCCATGGCCTCTCGGCTCCCATGGCTTCTTGTTTTATACAATAATCTTGGAGTTTTCAGAGAAACACTTTGTAAACTTCCCAAGCACAAAGCACTTAGCGAAATAAATAAAAAAAAACTTTGTGCTCACAGCCATTATGCCATTTTGAATGCAGCATGGAGATAATTTCTTACACGTTTACCTCGCTTTAACGAATTCGTAAAACATCGTCTCTGATATCTCTGTAATGATTTGAAGTGACTCTATTTTTCATCCACAACTTTATGAATAAGTTCATAAGACATCGCTGATAAATTAAAATTCTTATGTTGAAAACATGAACGAATGTATTTTGTTTATTGAAGGATATGTTTATTTTTTGAAGAGTATTCATAGATCAATTTTGAGGATCACAGAGCAAATAGTTTAGCTGAATTTTTAAGACACTGTTATGATACATTTGATCAAACAAAAACATGAAAAAAACATGATTTAAGATCATTTTAATCTGCATCCGTTGGGAAGAGCTGAACTCTTGAGCCATTTATTTCATTTAGAATAAGCATATTGTTACGAATTTGAGATGACACTTCCCTACAACGTTACTTTTATATGATACTAGAGACATTTACAGAGATTTCATCGGTCAACCAAAGAACGTTCACGCAATGATCCCTCAAACCTGGTAACGATTTCGGTGACTTTGGTGACAAAATGATGCTCCTCGAAAATGTTGAAATCTTGCCGAAATCTCGATTAGGAGGAAATTTATGGACTTTTCCTAAAATTTCCGAGTGACGCCATACCTTGCTGGATTAGATTGGAAGCGGTCAGCTTTGACTGAGTGGATTTGACGAGGAATTTGTCGACGGCGTGTCCGAATGAATTTGCTAGGAAATGGTTTGTATCGGACTAGGATTGTCGGAGTCTGCCTTGGAAGTGCAAAGTATTACTGCGGAGTTTCTTCTGCTGTGAGAACTATTAAGCTGATTAACTGAACATTTTAAAGTGATGTGACTGTTATTACAAATGTATTTTTATTCTTGTTGTGTTTCTAATCTGTTTAAGTGCTGTATTTCCTGTTTATGCACTTAATAGGTTTTAGTTTTGTTACTTGCCTGTTTTCCTGTTCTGAATATTTTGAATAAAGTATTCAGAACAGGAAAAAAGGCAACACCCTATGTGTTGAACTGATTTCACTCGTACACTCACACGAGAAATTTTTATAACAATACATATACAGTATCAATAGAAATCTAGACCAGTTATAACTATACATGATTAGGTTCTTATAACAGATATAAGTTTCAAAGAACATAGAAAAACATGATAGCTACAAATATGATTTGAATATTTTTTTGCATTTAACATGTTCCTATAAGAATTTTTATTTGATTAGGACACCACATTTTCTAAACAGCTTAAGAGTTAGACAGATAATTCTTCTAAGTTCTCCGTCAAAATCATATATTCTTTCTTGGAAAATGCCGAAAATAGAAGAGAAAGTTATCGTAAAAATTGCTGACTCATTTTTTTAAACTAAAAAATGCACATAAAAAATAGAAAAAGTTCTCCAATTGGCTTAAAAGTGGAAAAGGAGAAGGCAAAGAAAATGGGAATGTTGCGTCTCAAAAACGCGTACTTTTTCCCTCCACTGTAAGTGTTAGCAATATTTCTTTTGAACTCGCATTCATATATTAAAGGGAGAAGCTTCTTGCTTCTTAAGGAGAGTAATATATATATTTACCACATCTTGTGTCTTTTCCATGAAATTTATCAAAGCCACTTGATATTCGAAAAGAATGTTACTAGAATTTTAAGTTTGCTTCTTTTCCTCTCATCCTTCTTCACTCTCTCCGATTTTCGTATTATTTGGAGTTTTCCTACACTTTTCCCTTTGATTTTTTATGCTACATCTTATGTATTTGGTAGCTGTTTTTTGAAAATCTATAACTACTTTTGGGTCTCTCAGTCTTCACTGTATTACTTTTCTTTTCTTTATGTTTTCAAATGTAATTGCCTACTAATTCATTTTTTTTTTTTTACTTTAGTAAAGTTAGCGAAAAAATCCCTGTCTCCATTAAATTTTCATTCTTATCCAGCACTCCACTCAGTCACAGAATATTTAGTTTATTCTTCTTCTTCAACTCTTTTCATTTACATATGATGCATGATGATCTTATTTTCACTAATCATGCTTGAGGAATTATATATACATTTTAGTATGGAGAACAAAAAACATTTATTTTACTAAAATTAAATTGGCTTCTAAAACTACTAAGGAAATAATGCTTTTAAACTTTTTTGTAAATTTGAAGAAAAACTGTTGTTGACGCTTTTGTTGTTTTTTAAACGAAATTGATTTTTTAAGAAATAAGTAATAATGTTTATACACTGAATAAAAAGTACATTCGCAATAACAAATTCTTTTTAATTTTCTATGTATATTCTTTTCAAGATTTTAATGAGTTCAGACAATTATAAATTACATTTTATATTTTATATACATCTAAAAAACAGCAATACGTAACTGGAACGAAACAA
>BMAW01040803.1:2382-15777 GCA_019974015.1 Nephila pilipes
ATATATATATATATATATATATATATATATATATATATTGTGAAAGGGAAAATTAAAAAGAAAGTAAAATTCTCTATTTAGTTAAATGGCATTAAAAATATAATTTTTGAAAATAAATAGAAAATCTTTTTTTTGTTCACTTTCATCCATTTACTTCAAGTGTAAAAATGGTAAGTCAGAACTACAGAAGCAAAGAACTTTATAAATATTCTTTTTTCTTCAAAGAACGACAACTTTTTTTTTATAAAATCAATATTATGGCTTTAGGTGGAGGGGCATACTCTGAATTTCGAAAATGCCTTCAACATACATTCATACGCAATATAAAAAAGAGCCTTTATTCAGTTTTCACATCTAATATGCAGAATGTGTTATCCACGGATCAATGTGTTTCTTAACAAAAGTGCCTTACAAATTTACTACTTCTAGGACTAAGGGTAAATTTCTGTCTCCTGAATATATAAAAGCTGAAGTATTTTTGCGAGCCTAAATATCTGTTTCAGGCTGATATCTATCGCCTACTGAACAAAAACTGTTGGCATCTTTCCTTAAATTTTAGTGGTAAATAGTTTTTTTTAATCTTTGCTGAATTTGCTTGAAGCCTAGAAATAATATTTATAAAATATATATTAAGGATTGATTTTTCAAGCCTTCAATTAAATTTTTTAACAAATCATTTTATTTTGGGTACATTTAATTATAAAAAAAAAATTAAATCCAGTAACTGATCTAACGTAAATATACAAAAATATTGAAAAATGATCTTAAAATGTTTTCTTAATTTTTATAAAAGAGATGAATAAATTTTTTCTAACACAAGTTTTAAAATTTCTAGAACAAACACAATTATGAATATACTGAGGTAGATTACCTCTAATCATGAATAAAATGTTGGGATATTTCTAATATTATAACCTATTTCGATTACAGAGAAAATTTAAATTTGATTATTCCTTAGGATAAAAGTTATATGACTTTGCTTTCGAGTATATTGATGTTATCACGAGTAGAGTTTCGTTTACGAAAGATACTGTAAAAGAGAATTATATTTCACAGGGTTTTTTTTTAACTGATAAATGGGAGGACACTAAAGATATGTTCACACAAAAAGAATTCCTTAATTGGTATATAGTAGGGAATATCCTTTGGATTTTAACCAGCTTAAAAAATTGATGTAAGCTTAAAAAATTGATGTAATAGCACACATCTCTGTCATTTATAATCCTTCTATTTAAACCATCCGTTAAATTGCTTGATAAATGATTTATGAAGTGTCACAGCGATCGCTTTTCAAATATAATTTACTTATGATTTGATGAGTCAGAGAGCGTGCGTACAGTTAAGTAAAATGATCAGAACACCAAAGTGTATTTTCCAAAATTGTTCCATTATTATTTGAAGTAGTTTTTATAAGTTATTTATAGTCCCCTTATAGTTTGAAGAGCAGCAGTAGGCGCTACATTAACATTTCTGGTCCATCGATTCGGAGTGATGAACTATTATTAAACTTTTCAGTGTCATGGTAGATGATATATTATTCTTCTAGAAGTTGCCGAATCGAGAGGAAGTATACCCTTTTGATTTATATTAATGACTTTGAAATTTAAGGACTATTATTGTTAGTTATTAATTTTGTATAGCGAAATAATACCAAATATTAAAGAATTAAAAAGAAAGCAAAATATTTATTCTAACGAAATTGAAACAAAAGCTATCTGAACCAAATTAAGTTTTAGTTAATTAAGATTATTTAATACAAAATTTAAATATTTATGGCTTGAGTTTAGTTCCATTTTTGTTACAATTATCAATCTAATTGCTATAGATAATATCAAGAAGGTTACAAAACAAGATGCAATAAATGCTGTAATTTAGAATTTGATGATAATACACACCATAAGAAGAAAAACGATTCACCAAAAAGAATTTGTCCGATGGAGACAAAAGTTGGAGGATAAGAAAATTATGTTCAGAATAGAAAATGATTAAAATTTCAGAAAAAAAAATAGAATGATTTATTTCCGAATTACATAGTTACAAAGTAATGTGCTTAGTAAGGTGTTGACCCACCTCTAGCCTGAATGCAAGCTATCACACGACGTGGAATAGAATGATAAAGCTCTTTGATGGTATTTTGCGGTATTTCTTGCCAAATATGCTCCAATTGTCGGGCTAGATCATCAACAGTCCCTGGTAGATACAGTCGCCTTCCCATCATCAATCCCTGCCCAATTGCACTGTGTGGTGTGCAATAGTGAAATCAGAATCAGCACGCTGTCCTGGGCAAGTCTTCGATGATCGTCAGGACACAGTTGAAAGCGAGAGTCGTCGCTAAATACCATACGTCCCCAATCAACATCATTCCAATCTGATAGAGTGAAGCACCATTGTAATCTGGCTCGACAGTGTAAAGACGTGTGTGCCAGGTGGTGTAGCGGTCGGTACGATATTAGATTTCAGCCGTCTGTAAATGGCCACGGTGGACACTCGAGTGCTGGTAGCACGCATGAGGGCCTTCCGATCTCCTGTGACCCTAGGTCGACCACTACCATCATGATGCTGAAATCTGCCCTGCCCACCCATTCTTGCCAGCATCTTTTAATCGTCCCACCGCTTCGACCAATATGATGAACGATTCTCCTATTTTTCCAATCTGCCTCTTTCAAACTCTGATAGTTGCTCGTAATGAGCTGAAATCCTACGGCGAGGCATTTTTTCAGTCGTTGAAAATTATCCTAAATCGCAATGCAACAGAAAATTTGACCATCAGATTGAGAATCGCTTCTTATATACACCTGCTCAGTGCGCAATTCCGATGCACTGTAGCTCTGTTATTCATTCATTATACACCAAATTTTAATCACTTGTCTTTTCCGTCCAAATATATTTTATACAAAATTTCAAGTTGTAAAAATGGGTTAATCAGAATAAATTTGAAATTTCTGGAGTGAATTCTGTTTCTGGTTATTCTATTGTGTGCTTACCTAAAAAAAATTTTCCCGCATTCGAGAGAGAAATATACGTTTGGCTTTACAGATATTTTTAAAGCAAGTCTAATCCCAAATCTTGGTCAAATCCCAAGCTTATCAGATAACTGCTAGAAACAGGTATTCAAAAGTGAGTACAAATTAGTTAAATTTAGTTTTAATTTACGTTATACTACAAGGAACAAGAGGGCTACTGGCGACGGACCTTGTAATTTTGAATCTCGGACAAGTGACCGGGACGACACTTGAGCTGGCAGCCCCCTCTTCTAACATCCAAACCACGCCAACGGGTGGACTTTTGGCCCCTAACAGATTTAACGTGCGTCAGCCCAGGCTACACGGTGGGTCTTTGGCGGCCAAGGATCATAACCCCGACTGAACAAATACCGCCGGCCACGAATCCGAAACCATGACCACTAGGAAATTGCGGCTACTAAAGTGAGTTCAATATACTCACATTTGCATACTTCACGTACTCAAAATAGTTCTGATCCCAACATATTCTAATTTAAGGCTCGCACGTAATTATTTTTATTAACAGGTACGTTCTCTAAATGGAGACTTCGTAAACTCATTTTTCTATTCTACACTCATATTTGTGCATCAAATATGAGTGTGGAATAGAAAAATGAGTATATCATGTATTTATTTTTGAATCTGTTACTGCATCATATATGAGTATGAAACAATAAAGGGAATATGTATGGCTTCCATTTTCGATATTGTTGTATCGAATATGAATTTTAAACAGAAAAATACATATCAACTTATATTTTAAGGGATTTACATAATCGCTCCTACAAGTTTCATTTCTTCATTTCATATTATTTAGCATACACTTTATGAAGTTTTTATCACAAAACTTCGAAACAAAATTCTTGCATTTACTGTGTGTAAAAGAACTGTTACTTTTAGAAACAAAAATGCAACTGTTACTTGCTCATAAACTGAATTTTGAACGTATGCTTCAAATTTCAATCAATTCGAGAGTTTAATAAATCTTTAAAAATGACGAAAATAGTTTCGATTTAAGAGTTAAATTTTTCTCAAAATAAATGTGTAAAACATTTGAGCTGGTATTTTCAGAAGCAATTTGGTTCATTAAAAATTATATGTATGTTTCTAGAAGAAATATATAGTTTTGTTAAAATCCTGTAATTGCAGAAAATTGAGTTTTACTTAAAGTTCAGTCTTTTTATAAAAAGTTATTGCAAATATTTTCGAAACATTATGATGAATATTAGATTTTCCATAGTAAGATCTTAGTGTGAAGCATTTTTTTTCAGTGCTCCCTTATTTTTTTTCTAACATACATTTCCTTTTGAATTAACATCATAACAAAGATAATACCTATAATTAAAGATTCATTGTAAACAGGAAAAATAAAACAAACCAAATCACATTTTTGAAAAATTTATTCTGAGTATCACACACATACATATCAGACATATAAAATATATAACATTTATAATTTTAAAATAAGAATACTAAAAAAGTATAATATTCTTAACTCCAACAGATGAAGGCACATCATTTTAAAAATTACTTATAAACACTGCTATCAAATTCATACCATAGTCCTTTTATATCCCTATTTGTACAACGTTGTTTATGTTTTAATGTAATGTATAATAAGGTATGATTTAAAATATAGGAAGTTCTAATATGTAAATGTACATAATTTAATAGATTTTTTACTTCTTTCAAATTAACAAAATTTCGTGAAGTTGCTAAATATGAGTGAAAATGATTTTTTCAAAAAGTGCTGTTTCAAATAAATATGCTAAATATGTATCGTTATTATGTAGACAATCTTTTAATTTTTCAAAAGACAGCAAGTCATCTACACAAACAATTAATACAGCTATATTTTTAGAATATACTGTTCCATTATAGTATATCTACCAATATAGTACTATTACATGTAAGAATTTCTGCTTGGTCTGTTAAACCATCTATTCTACATAGCATTTCTTGCTATTTTGAATTACAGACTTGGACACACTTAGATCACAAAACATTTGTTACACAAGGAATTCTAAATTTTTTTTCTTTCTAAACACATGCGCCATTTTTAATTGGTGTTAGTGAATTAAAATTTACTTAGAACTTGTCTCCTTAGGATTATAAAAAAATATCAATTTAACAAGATTTCTTCTAGAATTATCTCAAGTGTTTTCAATCAAAGCAAAGCAGAATGGTTATATGAAAGCATAGTTTTTCTGGGTTACGTATTATACAATAAGATAAATCTAATTTAAACAGTATAAATTAGTTCATAGCTAAGACAAAATATCCATTATGCATAAGTGTGAAAATACATTTAATTTTTATACGTAATGTCGCATATTGTAAAAAATTTTGGAATATAGAATAATAAGAAATCTTGAAATTGATTGACCTGTTTCATTTTGCAAATTGATTTTGCTCATTTCTAATTTCTGATCTAAAAAAAGTATTATAAATTTACAAGAAACTATTCTCTTAGAAAAATTAAATGCTTACAAAAATATTTTGTAAACTTGCCTATTTCCAGACATGCAAGCATTTTAAAATAGGATATAAAAATAAAATTAAACTTTTTCCAAATTGAAAAACACTACCTTTAATATTTGTCTACAAAATTATGCTTTTAGGACAAAAATATATTTCATAGAGAAATTACGGTTATTGGTCAGCCACCTTTAAAAGCAGAATTTTAGCAGTTAGATATGCGTCCTGATATAAATAAAAATTTTCAATTTTGTTATGATATGTAATACGTTTTTGTTGTACGATTTGTTTAAAACTGCTTCTAATAGAAACACCATTAAATATGGCGGTTGAATAAGATTAGATTTGAAGATATACTAACTAACAACCAACAGAAATGGCAATATAGCATGTTAAAAATAATAGAATAACATAATCTTGGCCTTACAATTTTTATACCAGCATTGTTTAAATATAAGCAATGAAATTGAAAAATATGACTTTGTTCATGGTTTTGAATGAATGAACTTTGTAATATTGTGTCTATTATGAACGCTATTATACGGTAATAAGGAAATAATGAAACAAAATCATATTATCTTTTCAGTCAGTATAAGATCTGAAGTCCATACAACATGATTGCTGAAAGATGATGCAAATTTTGGCAAAGTTTTAGAAATATTTTCTTTCTGCTGTTTAATTTTTCTTTTGAAAGTCCTTCTAAAGAAAGCATCCTTCTTCCATTAATATTTTCAACCATTCCCTGTGCAAATAATTGTAATGGACAGATTGAAGTGAAAAGTTTTTAAAAACATATAAAGATAGCTACTACTACTCCTTCACACGAACAGAGAACAGAATTTCTACCTGCAAACAGTTCATTGGTCCTTGTTGTCATAGGCTACAGATTTATTACTCGGGAACTCAATTGGCATAGTAACCATCTATTGAGATCGGCGAAAACCAACGGAAGAACGGCGAGCTGACGCGTACACACAGCGCCTTAGGACTCATTCAGAATTCAGACAGAATAATACACAACCAAACAGAGAATACTTAAGAATTACTTCGATAGACCTGTGGCGGAGAGTTGCATTATTCATTTTTATGGCTCTCCTATCAATAAGTGTATGGATAACATGTTTGCGTTTTTTTTTTGTTACACAAATTGGGTCCCTGTTGCTCGAGAGGCCGGTATAATTTATATCGCGGTAGTTACGCTGATTCAAACACTTCACTGATATGATGAGCATAATTATTCAAAAGTATAAAAGAATCGAATCAATCATACTGAAATTAACAGATAGGAGCAAAGCGTATTGACAGCCTTTTACAAAAGTTGTAAATTTTAGTCACTTAATTTTAAAAAAAAAATGAAATAAATGTCGAGAGAAATCCTGGTTATTTGGTTACTATATTACCTTTAAATGCTATATTACTTTACTAATATCTGAGTTCAAAGACCGAAAAATATTTTAGGTTAGCTCCAGAACTGAAACTATTATTGAAATTCGAAAAATTGCCATATAACGTCTGACATAGATGAATTTCTGTGTGATATTGCAAAGTAAAAAGAAATATCCGAAAGATTAAAAAGCTAAAAATATAAACAAAATTGGGCAAATTGTAAGTAAGCCCATTATAAGGAGAGAAAAAGAGTCATTTATTTCAAGGACAACTACAGATATCATGCGAGATGTAAGAAAATCTATTAAAGTTAATGCTGTAAAAATTTTTTCATCTACTTTTACATCAGTAGGAAGATGTGTTTCTGAGAAACAATTCAAAGAGTACCCCTATAAGAAAATTAAAATAGTCATATAGCTAGAAGAAAACCCTTCATTTTCAAGGCAAACAGAGTAAAAAAAGATTACATTTGCTAAAATCCAATTTCAAAACCTAAATATTTTAAAAACAGCATAATATTCATTGAAGAAAATCTATTCAATGTTTTGGAAGTTATGGTCGATGGTATGTTTAGCAGAATCCTAATTCTGAACTATTTTCCCTAAACATCATTCTCACTGTCAAGTACAGAGGTGGTTTGCCTTATGAACGGAATTCTGTCGCTGCAAAAGGCGTCGGAATATCTCTTTTTATTGACGCAGTCATGGATAAAAGTAAATACTTGAAAGTGTACTGAAAAATAATTTAAATCTAAAAGAGCTTAAAATTATCCTCAATAACTTGATTAAGGGTCGCATTGTATGATTCAACAAGAAAACGAACCAAAAAATACTGTTAAAATAGTTAAGTTATGGTATTTATACAGTTGTAAATTGCTAATTCATACAATCACCGTAATCTCTTGATTATATTGTAATAAAAGAAAAACACTTGTAGTCTCAGTTGAAAAAATTTGTTCAAAAGCATAATATTAGGAACACTTACAATAAGTATAAGAAGAAATATTGGCACAAATATCCAATTAAACTACTAGAAACATTTCAAATCAATGCGCACCGTGTTTAAAATTTTCTAAATATAAAAGGATATCTAAATAATTATTCATTTATGTGTTTGAAAAAAATTGAGTAATTTTGTTAGGTATATACTCAATTTTGTGACTTTCAAATCTGTAATTTTTGAAAGCAAAAATTACGGTAGTTAAGATTCTATTGATTTTTCGTTATTTTTTCTCGGTCTAATATATTTTGTAATATGCATTTTGGTGTTCTTATACCTAATTCAGACAAATGCTTAATGGAAAAAATAGTAAAATAAGCTAAATTTATTTCGATAACAAATTTACTTCCAGTTTTAATGAAAACGTAAGAACTCATTTTTTGTCGTATTGAAACAAAACATGCACAATGTTAGTTAAATAAGGGTACTCAGTCTATTTTATCGTAACGTAAAATGTTACGATATATGATGATTCAGCTCCATTTTCCCCATTACATGTCTAAAAAATACAAAAATAACGAATATAACATATAATGAATTGTAAGATTTAGTTTATTGTAGGAAAAATCATGATTGTAGTGAAAAATAAAATAAGAGTTCATAATTTAAAATTAAAAGTAACTGCTTTGTATTTCATACTTATGAAATTAAAATATGATTAATGATTATGGCGTAATGATTTCATTGAAATAATTTGTAACGTTTTCACTTGAAATTAATTTAATTTTCTAATGTTTCTATACTTTTAACACTTTTAGTTATATGTTCATCTTATTTTCTGATGCAAATCCATATGTATGCCATCAAGCATAAGAAAATAAACATTAATCATCAGGGTCTTATGGTTTCATATCTGTGGGAAAATTTTCCTATAGACTTTTTGTCTGCTAATAAAATACCTAAATCTAATTCCACGAGATCTGAAGAAATCCTTGCACTTAAATTCCAATCAAGGCAAATTTCGCTTTCTTCTGCTTCAGCTTCGAAGGCAAAAAAACTTCTCTGGTGTCCCCTATTTTTATCATGTAATTAATCTTGCTCTTCTCTTTTAGCTACGAAGGCGAGTGGACGCATGTCCACCGCTATAACGATGTAACTCCTTCCTCTCGAAATATATTAATGAATTCCTACTTTGAGATGTTTTACGTTCATTTCAACTTTCAATTTTTTCAGTTTTAAAATTTACTTCATTGCGTCACGAACGAATGGAGAACATTTTTAAAATATCAAGAGTTATTGTTTAAAACTATATATATATGTGTGTGTGTGTGTGTGTATGTGTGTGTGTTTATTTATTTATGTATGTATATGTATATAATTTAATTTTTAATACTAACTATACAAAATTTTAATGCTACTTACAGTTTTTTCCCACTGGATTATTAATAAAAGTAACGCATTAAAATAAAATAGCAATCATTTTTGCCTCTACTTGTAGAAAATTAAATTAAATTCCCAAAATTGCTTAAATTAAATAATACTTTTGTCATAAAAACTGCTTTATATACTATCCAAAATCATTTAGATGAAGTTTATAGCAGTGAAATGAATCGAGTGGAATTTTAGCTGATTGTAGTTCGTTTATTTAATGCTACAATTATTGTATTAGTCATTTTCAAATATCTGAAATATTTCTAAAATTAACTGTAGCTTAATCTATTATATTTGGAACTTAATTCAGAAATACGGTTTAGGTAATATTTATTATTTGAAGAAAAGCAATTCATTACTGTAATGTAAATACTAAATAAATTTGTGATTTATATAAAAATTGATTTAATATTATTAAATCTATTCAAAAGAAATGAAACAAATGAATTCAAAGGTCAGTTTTAGAACAAATGAGTAATGGTCATTATTTGCAAAAAGTAAGCAATTGATTAAACTAATTTTAATATTAAATTCCAGTGTTGGTAAATGAAAATAATTCCACAGAGGAAGACGTTTTTTTTGCATATAAGTGCATTCTAAAACGTAATTTAAGGAATTTATTTGATTATTTTTCACATTTTTTTAATGAAATAATGTTATTCTTTATACATTTTATAATTTTGTTGTTTGTTAGCAAAATTATTATGAAGGGGAGCGTGAATCATGTCTCAATATCCCATTAATCAGAGTCAGCTTAAATCTAAATGTACTGTTCTTATATTTTACGCGTTGCTCTTTCTGCAACGTACTGCATTTTATTTCTGTGATTCATTAAAAATCATCATTATTATTATAATTTTATTTTTTAATGCATTCTTAAGATCACGTTTATTCTACATATTTAGCTTTGCAATTACGATAAATTACTTTATTTTTATCACATAATAAACAAATTTATTTTCGATAATATGTCGTTTTTTGGTAACAAATTCCCTAAACAAAAATTATCATATTATATATTCTTGTTTATTTATTATAAAAATGAAACATAGTTTTGTATTGAGTCAGAAATATTTCCTTATATTTGCCCTTGAAGGATTTCAAATAACAACTTTTTCTTTGTGAAAATCAAAACACTAAAATTAAACAGGTTTTTTCCCTTTCCTTTAAAATTAAATGCAGCCTTTTTTCCGTTACAAAATTTTTACTTTACTTCCTTAAGAACAAATGTTATTTTTTTCCTTTCCTATAGTGAAGTTTTTAACTACTTTCTTCAACTTTTATAAAAATAACAATTACAGCTTTATATTTCAAAGTAATCTTATCTATATTAGTTCGTGCATGAAGGTTTATTGTTTGGGTTCTAGACTTAACTATTGTTTTTGAATTCTCATAATAAATACTATTGCCAAAACATTTTAACTCAAAATTAATTAGAAAATCAATGCTACTAGCTAATATTGAGTTATAATCACAACATATTTCATATTTGTATCACAATTATTTAAAATCCAAATTCTAAATGAAAAATGAAAAATGAAAATTCCTTCTATCACTCTAATTCAAATTACGTTTGTTGTAAAAGCGATAATATATATATTTATATATTTGATGTCTTATTTGTTATGCGTTTTTAATTATAATTTTATTGCTTTATCTTATATATATATATATATATATCTGTGTGTGCGTATCTATCTATCTATCTATCTATCTATCTATCTATCTATCTATCTATCTATACATACATATTCTGGCCACATTAAAATTGCTACATCAGGAACAAATGTAAATAACAAATGATATTTATCGGACAAATATTTACTAGACATAACAAGTGAATAACCACTTTTAACAGCTGTAACATTTCTTATATGACTGGGGATTGATTCAAACAGAGATTGGATAGCATGCACAGGTACAGATGCTCTTGTAGCTTGAACACGATAGCACGGATCATCGAATGAAATGACTGACGTATGGTGATGTATTAGTGGCTCAGATACAATTATTTAGACTTTCTTTTGGTGAGATATCTAGAGACTATGCTTAGATGGGGCAGCAGTCGAACAATTTCTGTATCAAGGAAGGTTCTTTGAATACCTGCAACTTGCGGCCCTCTATTTTCTGCTGAAACGTAAAGCTTTGCAGGGCTCGAAGAAAACGTAAATCTACTCACCTTAACACACCAGAAATATAACGGTCACAATTCAAAATGCCAATAATGTAAACAAGAGGTGAGCGAAACTTTTTTCCAATGGCACTGCACAATGACGAAGCACCAAGGTTAACAGAAGCCATGGTCGATGAGCTGACAGTCCATGTTTCTGAGAATATAGTTGAACTGTTCGTGAAGACAATTGCTGTATCGCTAATGATCTCCATTTATTGACTCAGTGCAAAAGAAGTGGCTGTACGACCTAATTAGGCCATGAATGAAACATGCCTGTCTTCTCGGTTGTTATTGAGAGCCAACCTTTGAAATAAAACACAGCGCTCTGTATGATCATATTGAACCCATCTATTCGATATTCTGCAGAGTTTTAAATGATCTCGACTGATTCGAACAGCAATACTTCTATACACTAAGCAACAAACAAGATAGGTTACAATTCAACCTCGTATCTAAGTTAGACATGTGCTGGTCAGCATTTCTTCTTACACAAAGCATTATAATGACTTTTCATTTTGCAATAATGTTCAAATTCAATTTCTGTGTGAAACACTTGCCGTACAATTTCTATATTCAAACACATTGCAAATGTAGCTATCGGCGCCTACGTAGCATTAATGTTGTGAAAAGCTAATCATTTGCATATCACATTTTCCTGTCGTGTAAATTTCTCGTGGGTAGCATATGACCTTCTTTGTGCATTAAATTAAATATCCAGTTATATATATATATATATATATATATATATATATATATTGTTGAAGACGGCGAAATGATGATCACAGCACATTAAGGAATGTATAATTATTTACAACGACACAAAAAATGTAAGATTAAAAAGACATAGGAAATAATGCGACGTAAAGGCTTCACGTTGTAAGGAGCAGTCAGAAATGATGTAAGAGTTCGTCTACGCGCATGCACTGTTACAGCTTACATGGCAAAAATAATTTTGAATTGGGTGATGGGAATTGTAAACTAACATTGATTTCTAGCAATCCCCTCTAAATGCTTTAATTCCAGTTGAAGACATAATTACCCAATTTTATAATAAATATTATAATGCCTTAAAATATAATATAAATACATGAATATATATATATATATATATATATATATATATATATACGTATAGTTCATCTCTGGACTCACTGACACATCTGAAGTTTTCGAAATAGTCCGGAGTTCTGCTATTTAGAAGTTAAATTGATAAGAGATCTTCTACAATTTCCTGCTGAATTTCTTTTAGGTTTTCTAACATTTTGAAATATTATTTTAGATGATCCAGAAATGTTTGTTTGTCTGTCAGTTTCAGAAACAATGGCAGTTTTAGTAGCGAAGCTTTTTTTGGTTGAACCTTTAGATATGAGTACAGCGTTCAGGTTTTCCAAACGTTGTTGGAAGTAATGCAGAGTCCGACTTATATAAGTTCATTTAAAATGACAGACAAAACAATATCTGCGTGAGCTTTTCAATCAAAATCAATCCCTTTCCGTAACTTTTGAATGACATCAGGCATGGCGTCTTTGTTAAGCTTAGCTTTGTTGCCATTTGTGTAGAATTAGAGGAATTTTTCTATCATGATCGCTTCAATCTGCAAATTCTATTTATCTTATTTTCTCTTTAGTAAGCTTCTCTATTATTGTTAATTGCTCCGTCATGAGTTTGAACTCTACAGTTCATGAATGTGTCGCACTTTTAATTCAGTGAGTTATTTTAGATCTTATACTTTCCTTTTCATACTGAGCGCTGCTAATAGTTTTTCATTTTGGTTTCCAGGCTCATAACCATTATTAGGGCAGCTCAGTGATGAAAATAGTACATTCACGAAAGCATATTTATTTACAACACACAAAAAATAACGTAATATTAAATACATAGAAAAGAACACATTGGTACTTTACGTTGTACGTTACAGTCAGAAGTGACATAATTGCTCTAACCGGAACATCGATCGGTGTTACGTGCATGCGCACTTAGAGCTTA
>BMAW01040813.1:0-10496 GCA_019974015.1 Nephila pilipes
CCTTTTATTGCGTTCTTTTTAAATATTTAAAACGCATATACAACATCATTAAAATCGTAATAATAAATTTGGTTGGAGAAAATCTGTCAGACAAATATCTTTCAATTTTTACAGGACATTGGTCTTTCTCCGTACGTGTAATTTTATTACACTTCATTTTATTTTGTATCCAATGCTTGAGTTTTAAATTGCTTTATCTAGAAAAATTGAAATATTTCCCCTTGAGTTGGGTACAATACTTTTTGTGAAAATTCATTACTTTTCATACAACTAAACAATTGACTTCATCACTGACTTTCCATTCATGCAGTCCAAATATAGTTAATTAAAAATGCAAGATACGTTCGAAGACCATTTATCAGTTTTCAGCATAACTAATTTTATTTTAATAAATTTTATTTAACGAATTACATTTCCGGAAAAATTTTTACATCTTAAAATGTTTTCCTTCATTCAATGCAGTTTTAACAGCCTAAAACTATTCATTTACTGATTTATTTATGCATTAGTCAAGGCGTTCTTCTCTGTATTTAATTAAATATAACTTCAAAAAACACATAAAAACACGAGTGGAGCCTTTTAAATTTATTTATTGATTTAAGTTAATGCATTTCATAATACTAAATGTAGTATTAACTAACTTTCAATGAGACAGCTGGATTTTTTTCTAGAGACGCAACGTCAGAAGTTGGTCAAGTTTCTTAAAAAAATTGAGTTGGTTTTCTTCTTCGTCTTGTTCTTTGACCATGAAGATTGTTGTATCATTTTTTTATTATTTTACAAGTAACATTATCTCAATTACAAGTAACATTACCTTTTATTTTTTCCCCTTTTTATGACTTGTACAATCAACCTGGTTCATTCTTAGTTTGTGGTTTACGATATGGACGGACCGTTGTTGTTCCCAGTGGTGGTCATGATAAGGACGAGATATGCTAAATATTTTAAAACATCTTTGAGGTACACGAGATTTGTAACAAGAGCAAAATAGAGGAAAATAACTGAGTTAAATATTTTAAACACACATATAATCAGACGAATTTCCTTATTCTAAAGGCTAATACCTCACTGAATTTACACACTACAATTATTACATACTGACATTGAATACCAAATTCCAAAACATGAAAACATTCGAAGTATGTCCTTTATTAAAAATGGTGAAATAAAATTATCTATCTTAGTCTCTGTGTGTTCTGGGAAGATCTTTCCTTAGAAAACTATTAAATGCCCCAATAAAGGCTAATTTAATATGGAAAGGTATCATATCCCGTTTCTTCGTTTACGGAATTCCTGCTAATGATTTCATTGGAAGATTTAGCCACTGAATTAAGAAATAGCAAGTAACATATACATAATAGAGATCCGTCGTTTTGTAAGATCAGAAATTCCCCCTGTGTTGATTACCATCTTGGGAACAATAATATCAGAAAACATTGAATTCTGGTTCATAAATCTCAAAGTTGAGCTTTTCATTGATAAACCCTGGCAATTTTTTTTAGATTTCTTCATCAATCTTGATTTTTCCAATAACCTGAATCTTTTGTAAATTTTGTGGCATATCCCATTCTGGTGTATGTACAGCTAATAAAAGTAACATCGAATGAAAAGGAAATAATTCAGCTAACACTCCACACTACCCTATTAAAGCAAAACAAGTATTGAAATGAAATAGTTGGCAACACTTAACACTACTGGAAGCGAGACGACAATCTCAAGGTTCTAATATTAAGAATTTTCCGCTGTATCAAAAATCATCCGCAAGTTAGTAATATACAAGAAAGTGGTTAGATCAAAAATTTGAAATAAAAAATTGTATTACTTCAAACCGTGTTAGAAAAGCAATGGGAGCTTTCTTATTTAAAGTTTCCCAAATATCAACAGAAACAAATGTTCAGACATTTATGCAATATTCTGGAACTTGAAGCTTGTAGAACATCCCCAACCAGAAAAAAGCAGGCACATGCAGAGACAAAATATGCTAGTAACCAAATTTATGTCCTTTATTAAAGATGCATCTCAAAATACAGAAAAAGATGATAATGGACGAAATAAACTTGTTTGTGTATACTCGTATGTTCTATTCATTTTTTCTCCTAATTTGTCCTCTGGATAAATAAATCAGCATTCCCTTCTGTTTTGTTTTTATCCTCAAGGGAAGGATAGCGATTACGTGACGCAAAATTTTCTTTTAATCTCTTTCATTTATGGTTTTTCTTGGAGTGAAACTATAGAGGCCCAAAAACATTTTTTTTATTAAATATTCCATCCTTTTCACAGGCAGATATTTCACTGTACCAACAAACTTTCCTAACAGACCAAGACTGATTAAATTTTCCCATAAAACTTTTTTAGATTAGACAATACATACACTCCGGATAAGGAATGATAATAGAAATACCAAAAAAATTACTACTCCCGATAAATTCCTACACAAATAGAACGAACTCAAGAACTAGAAGTATTTGCAATTAAAATAGAAATTAGAAAAAATCCATCTATATGATTTATATCTACTCGAAAAGGGTGACTGAACATTTCATTAATGCACTTTTTCTTTCGAATCATTAACAAATCCGATTTCATTTTTAGAGAATTTATTCTTTTATCCGGTGTATGGATTGGATCATACTTCTAAATATATCAATGACTTTGTTGATTGGTTAAAGGATTAAAATCTTATAATCTTATACACCTCTGTTCCCACGTTCAGAAGTATTTTTTTATTTAAGAATATTTAAAACTTATATAATCGATCTCACAATATGTTCATCAACATTTTCAGTCTATACTAACAGTTATGTTTTGGACTGTTCATTTGATAGTGATAATTGTCCCATCATTACAGAATTTTCATAACTCAAGCAGAAAAGTATGATTTGTATAAAGATGTATATTAGCAAGAAATAATCAAACCAGCACAATCTAAACTGCTGTTTGTAGAAAATGCAACACCATGAAGGAATCATCAGAATCAAATGAAATTCGCAGCAAATGTCAATTATAGGATATTATGCAAATTAATAAAGTTTCAGAGCCATCGCGCGTGCGCGGCGCGCGCAGCGCCCTCTGAATTGATGCTGAAAGCGTATAAATAAAGTGCTGTAGCGGGACGTTGAAAAAAGTCTATGATTATTTGTTAGTGGCAAACGTTTAGTGAGACCTGAGTATGCCTCCACGACGGAAGAATAAGAAATTCAAGCAACTTACGGAGTTTGAACGAGGGAGGATAATCGGCCTTCGAGAAGGAGGATTTTCCTATCGCGCAATAGCAGCTCGTATGCAGCGGAACAGTTCCACAGTGATGCGAGTTTGGAAGCAGTGGACCGACGAGCACCGAACAACTCGAAAAACAGGCACTGGACGACAGAAGGTGACGTCAGAGCGCGATGATCGACACCTGCTCCGCATGGCGGTGAATGATCGCACAGCTTCCTCCAGGCAGCTGGCAGCACGTTGGTCTACTGCTACAGGTGTACAATTGTCGGCTTCGTCAATTCGTCGTCGTCTGCTGCGCCGTGGATTGCGTGCAAGGGTGCCTTTATACAGGATTCCCCTCACGGCGAATCATCGACGGCTGCGTCGGCAGTGGGCTCTTGAGCACAGAGACAGGCGAGCTGATTGGCACCAAGTTGTCTTTTCAGATGAATCACGCTTCAATTTGTGGACCCATGATGGCCGTGTTCGTGTTAGACGTTATGCCGGTCAACGCTGCCTTCCTGAGTGTATTATTGAACGACATAGTGGTCGAACACCCGGAGTTATGGTCTGGGGTGCGATTTCGTATCATGGACGATCCAATTTGATACGAATTGAGGGTAATCTCAATAGCAACAGGTACGTCCGTGAAGTGCTACAGCCCGAAGTCGTTCCTTTCCTTCAAGGCATCCCTGGAGCTATCTTTCAGCAGGATAATGCACGCCCACATGTTGCGCGGACTGTTCGAGACTTCTGTTCAGCACAACGCATGCAACTTCTTCCTTGGCCTGCTTATTCACCGGATATGTCGCCTATTGAGCACGTGTGGGATATGGTTGGTCGGCGTCTCGCTCGTGATCCGCGTCCTGCAGTTTCCAAAGACGAACTTTGGTTGCGCATACAAGCGATATGGAATTCTCTTCCTCAAGCAGATATTCAACATCTGTTTGACTCCATGCCACGTCGTATAGCAGCACTTATTGCAGCGCATGGTGGCTGCACCAAATACTGATTTCGGACGCTTAATTTGTTTCTTTTGTTTTGAAAATTTCATCATTTATTTGTATCAGTACAAGTCGTTTCTGCATTAAATTTCATTTGATTCTGATGATTCTTTCATGGTGTTGCATTTTCTACAAACAGCAGTATACATTGAAAAACACATAAGATGACAAAACATACCGTTTCATACTTCAGAATTAAATTGGGCTATACAAACATCCAAAAACATAACTCCAGGTGTACACCAGATTACAGGACTTTTCCTCAAAAATTTGAATAACTGTCAACGTTTAGTTATTCTAAATTATTTTCAACATTTATTTGAGACTTCAAAAGTACATCAGTCTTGGAAACACGCAATTATTCTTCTTATTCCGAGACAATGAAAAGATAAAAATAAATATATCTTATAGACCAGTAACTTTAACTACGGTTTTTTTTAAAAAAGAAACGTTTGAAAGGATATTTTTTTCCTGGTGCATCTTTCTTTTTCTGTCTATAAAATGAAATCATAATTAACATCATTAAGTATTTTTTGGACTTAGAGACAGAAGAGTCGCAACATATCTCCTACTCAAAACTATAATAGGCACTAAGCAGAAAAATGAATTTTTCGTGGGAATTAGCTTACATATAAAGAGTGCTTACCATTCAATGTATTTAGATGGTCTTATTTAAGAAATGTCAACAAGGTATCACAGGAAAAATAGCTTTTAGGATACACAATTTTCTATCATAAGTTAATTTCAAATATGATTGAGAGTTCGTGTTCCATAGTGGAAGATATTTCTGAAAGTCATACCTCAAAGTAAATTTTTTTCTCCTCCACATTATTTACAATCTGAATATATAATTTCTTTTAAAATTTAGGAACATGAGCAGGGTGCTCAATATTTGCTGATGATATCTTAATTTACTCTCTTATCAGTCCTGAATATTATTTGTAAGAAATCGCAAAATATTTTGGAAAAAGTAACACAATGATTCGAATACAGGAAACTTACCTCACGTCCTCATAAGAGAACAACAGCAGAATTTTTAAACAAAATAATTCAATAGTTCCTTAATATTATGTCGTCTGGTTTTATACTCCCATGAATATCATCCATTAAATATTTGGGATTATTTGTTCCTAAAAGTAAAAAGGAAATATACCTATAATGAATCAAAAGAAAATCAAAGCATAGAAAAACTTCAATGGACTTAAAGGTAAGACACACACTTATAAGCAGTAGGGTCCGAGAGCTGAAGCTCTAATTAAATTAACAAACATTAGTATTTGCAGTACCTTTTATTACACTTGTCATATCATAAATAATTGGTCTGATAATCAGCTCAGACCTTTGAATGTAATGTAAATCAAAGCTCTCAGAATCGTGTTACTTCTTCCACAATGTACACCAAGCATTATGCATCTGAAATTAGAAAAACAAGAAAACAACTCAGAAAAAATAAGACGTTTGGCAAATAAATTTTTAATCATTAAACTATAAAACGATATCATTTATCCTATGCACCTTAGTAGCTCTAAAGACAATAAATCTGAAAATCCTAGGAGACAAAGACAATTGCTAGTAAAGGGTGGGCATCACAGCATTGTTTTGTATGGATCTCAGCATGACTAATACGGAGAGTGGAAGTCACGTGTGATACCTTTATCCGACTATCCGTTGACACCATTGTCAGGTGCTCTAGAATTGTTGGTTTCATTCGTGGATTTGTAGGACACCATCTACGATCTTCATCCTTCACACTCTGCCTTCCTTCACTGATCATGCAACACCAGCTTCCAATCACTTGATGAGGCAAAACCTTTTCACTGTAAGCGGCTTGCATATGTTTGTCCTACGGGCCCATTCATACAGGAAAACAGCACGAGCTTCTACTGCCGAACACTTTGTCAGTAACGTCTTGGGCACCCCGTTCTGCTACTACTCTCTTTGTTTCTTTGCTACGAACATACATTATTCCTTCTCCAATGACCCTACTTCAGTCGTTGAACTAGTAACAAGTATGGATTCTTTTACGGTTGTTTGTTTCATCTGATGTTCCATGTGGGCTAACATTCAAAAGAAAGACAAAACTTACTTTCAACTCATCCCCCGTATATAAAACATTTTACAATAAAAGCTCTCAATTTGTATAATTTCAACCAATTTAATTAACATAGTTGTATTTCTGTTATTGAAACTTTACTTTTATAATTCGAATTTTTGTACCCTGTCTCTCGATTTTTGCTATAAGGCAATGGGAAAAAATATGCATAATTGGAACTTTAATTTGTGGATATTTAGATTATTTATTTCGATTAATATTACATACTTACGGCAAAATAAATTCGTGAAATTTTTCAACTGATGTTCAAAAGTATTTTAACTGTGTTTCTTAGAATAAGAGGAAAGACGGTGTTCAGTGAGAGGTGCAAGAGTTCCTCAAGTAAATCCTTTCACCTAATATTTTAAGACTTTTATATGACCTTGTTTGATTTGAGAACCTCTTCTCGTGAACAAACTGTGACTTTCGTAAATTAGAATATAAAATATTGAAGTGTAGTAAATAATATCAATGAGATAGTATTGAACGCTGCGAAGAAGTTAATGTTAATGTAGTAATAATAGTAACGAAGAAAAGAGAGATATAGAAAAGTTTGAACTGTTTGATTACACCTGCTCTTATTCTGAGGCTGATGTTGGATTAGTTTCGAACTCAATCATTATTAATAGACGCGCAAAGATATCTGCACTAAATTCATTAAAAGTATGTTTGTTGTTGATTATTCTGAGGGAAGACAATTAAGATAAGATATTTAAGAATTGAAATTATCTTTGCTAAATTCATTTTTTCATGTACGAACTTGTTCTTCTGTTAAATTCTCAAGAAACTAGAATTATTCAAAACGAATATTAATCAGCGTTATGTAAGCGTATTTCCGATTCCCAGACACTTTAGAATGAATTACTCTCGATAAAAGAAAACACATTTTTTTGTTTTCCTTAAGTATTTGTATTAAAACAAGAAAAACGTTGCGAATGTTAACAACAAAAAGAATAACAACAAATGGTTCGACCATAAAAATATAAAAATTAATTATTTAATTATTAAAATAGCATCAAACTATACATTATTAAAGCAGACAATAATATTCTGTTGGAATATTAAAATAAAAGCAGACGATTAAGTATTATATTAAATACATATAAATATACCTCTTACAGAAACTAAATGTAATTATTATAATTATTATGTATTATAATGTAAATCTTTTGAATGTAACACCATGCACATCTTTCATTCCATTTTTATGCATTTGTTGACGCCATTTTCTTAAAACATCAACATTAGTACATGTTAGTAAAACATATATTTCTAGTTCTAATACGAGTATAAATACTCTATATTAAATTAATTTAGTCATTTCTTCATTGGATATCTAAAACCATAAACCAGAAACATAATTTTCTTCAGATTACCCTGACAAATTAATATAATATTAATTAAGAAGACAAATTTAAGTTCCCCTCTGAATTGTCTAAGTCTTTTAAATTCATTATGCTTGCTTCTGAAAGGACAGGTAAACATCACGTTCCGCGGATGATCGTCGCACCGTAGGTCTAAAGAGACACTAATAAACGTGAGTGATTAATGTTTCACTTACCTTTAAAGAAAATACTAGAGGGAAAATATCTCTGACAGCTATGGAGCTCTCTTTGAAAGGATTATTATTTTAATTTTAACTGAGAATCTCTAGAAACCACACGAAAGCAAGACAGTATTACAGATATTTTCTTTTATCTGGTGGAAATGTTTAATGGTATATTTTTAGGACGTTTTCATACATTCAAACCAAAGGTTTTCATCGTTGCCTTCCCCACATTAAAGGCTCTTGTCTACCAGTCATTTTGATTTTATGATCGCAATTTTAATGCTATGTGATTTCTACTACCATTCTCAAGTCTATGCAATTTTATCTATTCAAATGGCATTTAATTTCTTCCCCGATTATTCAAAATATTATAGAAATTGTTTGAAATTCAGAAAACCCACAAACTCGCATTAATAAACAGTAAAATAGGAGTAAAACGTTTTTAAAATAATCAGAGGGCAAATATAATAACACAGAAACCTTCGTTAATTTTTGCTCTTCCGGATGCATTTTTTGTTTTCAAATTGGTAAAATAGAATAGACGATATAGTAAAAAGCCTTTTCTTACGATCATGCCTTTTTGTTAACTCCCTTCTCTTAAAACAACATATTTGCAAATGATAAGAAAATTGAGTTTCAGATTAAATTGTCTAATTATTAGACTGATTGACTCTTGCCAGTATGAATTCTATTGAATTGCGATGGCTCAAGTTGTGAACAGAAGCACAATCGGGACGTCAGAAAAACGCCGTTTATCACGAGGGAATATGGAATTTTTCATTTCACTACTGTTCCTTTCATTTTACTAGAGGTTAGAATTACAAACAAGTCAGCATTCAAGGAGCTAAGTACGAATCTCATGATTTTTCAAGGCGTTGTAATTTCGTATTAAAAATTTTCGTTTCAATTGAAAAATATAAGCCCACATATAGCAATGTAAAAGAGTTTTATATAGTAAATCTTGGGTGTTTAATTTTAATCGTAAAGTTAACTTTTTTTAAAAAAAATTTAAAATCTCTTTAGGAAAATTTAATTTGAATTTTTGAATAGTTCAAATATTTTCTAGTCCCTTCCACTTTGAATTATCCGAGAATGACTGCATATTATTTTTAAAAATTATTGGAAGAGTTTAATATATAATTATCGATTATAGATTATGTTACTAATTTGATACATAAAACAGGAAATAGAAAATATTGTGCATATTTCACGGCCTTTTGCACTCAAGAATGATAATGATTTTTCTTCTGACACCAGAAAATTTTCATTGTTTATTATATCTTTGTAAATTAAGTTAAGCATTGATGAATAAAACATATTTCAATAAGAAAACCAAAAAATAAATAAAATCATTTATAAAAATGTTTAAATAAAGTAAAATTTAAAAAAAAAAATTAGAATAATTAATTTTATTTAATTTAAATAAAAAACTCACAATTTTCTGAAATACTGAGTTCATTCCCTTATTTTAGGATTACTTCCTATAAGAAGTGAGACAAAAGGAGTTTTTTCCTAGCTCTTTCCGTAGAGTGGAAGTGACATCCATATCAAATGATTCACGCTCATCTCCGGATAAGAGCATCTATCAGGATGACGAAGAAGGAGCATCTCAAATATTTATCTTTCACGGAAACTGCTGCTTCACCGGAACCACACCCTTTTTTTACAGAAATAACACCGAAAAATGATTACCGATCGATTTCATTCTTTGTTCTTTGACTGGTAAGATATTTTCCCCGAAAAAGAATTCATTCTGTTTCGAGTGGTATTTCTCTTATCAGTTCGAGAGTCATCTAAAACGCTTTGACACTTTCTTCATCATTGTGGTGATAGAGTGATGGTGAAAGACAAAATAAGTTATCGTAATATCTTTGGCTTTTTAAGCTGATGTTATGATTCGAAACAATGGTTTCTTACAGAAAGGAACAATTGTTACATTTAATTGCTAAAACTGTATAACTTCATGTTAAAAAAATGTATAAAACTTCAAAAGTAGTATGAAAAGCATTGTAATTGCTAGGAAATGAAATAAAATTGTTTGAAATAGATTTGCATAAAATAGATTCATAAAAAATCCTGAACAAAATCCCACAATTCGTACATTATTGATAGTAATTTGATACCTAATACAATGAAAATCATATATTTGTGATAACTAAAACCAATAAAGAATTAATAGTTTTTTTTTAAATCAAAGATAATATCAATTGCTACCACACACACGCATTGATGATGAAAATTTCAAATAAATTCCTTTAAAGGATTTAAAGTTCTATGATAAAGTTACAGAAGTTATTATTTAACTAGGTTTTGTTGTTTTGATCAAGGCGTATTTGAGATTTTTCGTAACTAGAAATTTAAAAAACTCGTGAAAAAATAATTGTTTGTTTATATCTTCCCATCATTATAAACCTCCTTTAATTTGTCACCCTATACGTTATTGCTTACTTAGAATTGGAGAAAATTAACTAAGCAAAAAAATGCTCTCAATAGAAAATCGTAGCACGAATTTCACTAAATAGTCATAAGATCTTATCTATTTTTAGTAACTGAAATGTTTCTGCTCATACTGGGACAAAAAGTTATCATAGATTAAAATTTAATATAAATAAAAAATTAATCAATCACTGAAAGATTACGTTCAAACTGAATG
>BMAW01040818.1:3997-35566 GCA_019974015.1 Nephila pilipes
GTCGGATCTGCATGTGGAATAGGTGCGAATTCCAGTGAACTTTGCTCAAGACCTTTATTTGCCAGTCTAACGTCGATTGCAAGCAATCATTCTGGCCACAGGTCGCCCAAAGCCTTATTTATAAATTTTTCATTTTTTTCACAGGTGTCTCTCTTATTTTGTTCTATACCTGTATATATATTTATATTTATGTGTTTGTATATGTATGTATATATATATATATATATATATATATATATATGTGTGTGTGTGTGTGTGTGTGTGTGTGTGTAGGTATGTAACTATTACAGCCAAAATATATTGACTACCATTTGTGATGAATCTATTCTCTGCTTTCTCTTCTTTAACCTCGGCACATTTTGTAATTTCAACTGCATATAATTACAATTTCTAGTCAACCCAATGAGAATTCGGTAAATTAGATGAACATAAGAAATGTATTAGTAGTAGTGATACATGAGGAAATAGAGCTGAAAGGAATTTGAAGGAAGACACAGATCCTAACGTCGAGTTGATGGATGTTTGTTATTGAAGTGAATTATTTTGATAAATATTCGGTAGTAGAATTGATTGAAAATGACTCCTGATTAGAGTAATAGGAATTAAATCTTCGATAAACGAGAAAAGTCGCAAATGGAGAGTAATCTAAGATTTTATTGTTTACGTATGTGCTGGGATTAAATTCAGTTTATAGGGACTCTAGAGACACCGGCCTTGCAAATTATATGCAGATAATTAAATGAATTGCATTGTTTTCTCATGACGTCAATTACATTGAATTTGTGATCTTATTGACTATTTAATTTAGACTTAAAATATATCTGGATTTTTATAATAATAAAAGGCAGGCGACACATACTTGTCTTGGGAGCCCGAATATTAATCAGAAATTTCTTATTCAGTTTCATTCCCACTCGGTTTAGACCAAGACATATTCAATCAACAAAAATAATGATGAGTTATTGTTAGCCCAAAATAAAAATAATTAATAAAAATTATATTTTTTTCTTAAATAGTAAATTTATTTACCAGACCCAAAATAACTGTACATATTAATTAGGGTAACCTAAAGAAACTTATTTTTGTTTCTTTTCTTAAGGGAATATTCAACGTTTGACATTCTATTCAAGGAAGTAGAAATCTAATTGTGTTGTGTTATCGGCTGCTAAAATATTCACGACTCTCTTCTGCAATAGCCCCAGAAGTTAAAATGCCTTTCAAAACCAGCCCGAAGAGGGCGTTCTCTTTAGCGTGGCAGGTTTTTGGAATGACAAGAAAGTGACCGATCAACTTTCCTTCGGACCCATTAGTCCAGGGTTCGAAAAAACGCTGCCGCATCAACACCAATCGACACTCTCCCCCTCCGCGATGTCGGAAAACCACCGGCCGCAGAACCACTAAAGACCCACCGTGTAGCCTGCTCTCATGTATCATAAATCTATAGAGGCCCGAAGTCCTCTCGATGGCAGAGGGAGGTACTATTTCGGGTGTCGTCCACGTTTTTTGACTGAGGTTCAAAATGACGAGGTCCGTCGAGAATGACTTCGTGTTACTTCTAGTGTGACGTTTATAAAACCAATGAATCAACCAAAAATGTTTTCATCAAAAATTAATTTTATTTTTTAATAATTAATATAGCTTTTTTCCGCTCTTTTCGGTGACTACAAATTTCATTACGAATGGTTTGTTGGTATCTCGGATTTTGTGTGCAGTGTATTTATCGAGCTAATTCTACTTGTAATTACGTTTCATATTAATAATCTTATTGTTTATGTTTTTATTAACCCTTTGATGGCGAGACGAAACAACAGTTTTCAATGTTTCATTAAGAGCAGCACTATTATCAAACGTAGCTGAAAGTGGCAGCAGTTTTCCCCCCTTGTGGCCGTCGAAAATGTCACTCTTTTCTAACGGTGATACAGATAGTTCACTCGCTTTTAAAAGATAGTTTTTAAAGAATTATTTACGTTATATTAATGCAATATTTACCCAATTGTAACTTGCACTTTTAAACAGTTTAGTGAATGATAAATATTACAAATATTAGTTTCTGAAATATTATGTATTTAAACAATTATTTGGGGTATATTAATGCAATATTTAGACCAATTGTATCTTGCACTTTTAAATAACTCAGTAAAAATAAGTATATTAAATTTTAGTTTCTAAGATATGGAAATTGTAAGAAATTATTTGCGATTTATTAATCTAATATTTACAAGAATTGTAAATCGCATTGTTACACAATTCAGTAAATGTTAAATATTATAAATATTAGTTCGTAAAATATTAAATTAAAATATATGTATAAATGCACGTAATTTTAAGATTTCTACAGCTTCCAGAAGTAAAGCTTTAAGCTTTATAAAGCTTTTTTTACTTGTTATATTTATCTAAAATTCTTTCTGTGTATGAGACACATTAAAACATGGAATTGCACATAATGGAGCATTATAGTCTTCACAATAAATGCGCAATTTTTCAGTAAAAAAATGCCACCAAATTACGCAAAATAAATAAGTAGATTAACAATTGGATCAGCAATATTTTTTCTCATGATGTAAAAAAAAATTATGGTACCCGTACCGCCATTTGTAAGCTATCGTATTAACTAAATTTTGCCAGTAAATATCGTTTGTAACACGAATAACTCCAAGTAAAATACACGGACGAAGCTCGTCAGTGTCCACTGGGGAAAAGTTTTACTGTCCGAGCAGGGTTCAGCTATAACTATTTCGGTTGAAAAGCTTCGGACGTGCTGAACTCGTCAGTGCCTATTTGGATCCGCTATTCGAATGACGAACTGGGTTCGTTCATAACCCTTGAAAGGTTAACTATATATTTCCATACAAATACAACAATATTATAGTATATGAAGAAAAAAAAGGTTTTAAAAATGGGTTTGTTGGTTTTTATGGTTTTTTTGTTATTTTTAATTTATTTTCCTAGTTAGTGAAATGCAATTAATATATACCCTGTAAAAAAAAGAATAATTCGATAAAAATATGTTCTGAAATTATGCGAAAATGCAATTATAACAAAATATTACTTATAGGTATTGTATTAAAAGGATATTTTAATATAACTGAAGTATATAATAATTATTTTTTCAGAATTTTACCTTTAAATCGAATTTTGTAACTTTGTGTTTTTTCTATACATCAATGCACTTAAAATGATACTCTTCCTACAAATGTTTAATAATCACCTTAATTTTTTTCCCTGCATGTCAAATATGATGCAATTAACAAAATTGGAGATACATTTTATGACAAAATGAATAATTTTAAAAATGAAATAAAAATGTACACGATACCGAGGTATTTTATACATTTTAACTCATATAAATGTTACTTTCTGACCTAAAAGAATCCTGAAATGCGTCGTTGCTCAAATTCAACTTCTAAAATTAAAACATCAATCATGCAGAAAATTATGATTTAAATATTAATAAATGCATAAGAAACCAAATATTGTATATGATATTTTATATAACATAATATTTTATATGCTTTCCTCTTTTCTTAGAATAGAATATCAAGTACCACGATAGATGGTTCTTAACTAAAACATTTCTCTAAGTTGAAGAAAATTCCCAGAAGAATTTTAGCAGAAAAATTAATTACATAACAATTATGGTGCAGATTATCAAGGTGTAATGCAAAGTTAATTGAGTTCGAAAATCATAATTTTGGAAGTACATGTATCACCTATCCCATAATAAACAAAGATCATTTAACGAACTTTTTATTACAAACAGACAGTGATTTAGTTTAAAATATCAAAGAAATTCTTATATATAACTTCAAATCTATTATTGTTCTCAAGTCAAACTTCAAGGGGTTTATATTTATAGGTTACCTCAATTCATGAGTAAAAGAATTTTCTGCTTTCGAGGATTTCAGTAGATTCTCCTTATTCATCTCATACGCATACAAAGTGACCTTAATTGAACTCCTTCATATTTCGAAAGTTGGAACAATTCCCATTTGTAGAACTCAAAGAAAGAATTTCGTTTCTTTCCAAAAGAGTCCAAACTGCTCCAGAGAGTCCGATAAAGTTCAGCATTCAATTTCAATGCCCCTTCTATTACATGGGAAGTCACGTCTGCTGAGCAGAATATATAGCCTCTCTTCACAAGCAGAAACTCATAAATATGTGCGCAAGTGTTTTCTCGGATAGAGTGGACAGTTCTTTTACTCCAAGGGAAGAGAATTTTGTAAAGATTTTCTTGTAATGCTTGTTGTGTTTCAGCTCTGCCTTAGTCCTAAAGGTTCCCCACTGCTGTAGTGCTGGGTAGGAGACTGAGGTGGATTTCTGCAGTGTCCTCCAGCATCCAGGAGCAGAGGAGAATTTTCTATGGACACTGGAACCAGATAAAGTGTTCCTATTTTGTGGGTGATCAGTGATCAATGCAAAACTTTTGTCGAAATTTATTTGGAATCAATGTCAGCTTTCACCAAGATCCAGTCTCATTTCAATTTGTTTAGCTAGATAAGTAATACATTATTATTATTATTTTGAAGATATATTATTTTAAGTTTCAAAGTTATATGTAACAGTAATAAGACATATATTACTTAAATTAATCATTAGTGAAAACATTTTCCATTCAATGCAAGCCACACTCTGCCAGACAAACACGTTAATCCCTGCTATATGTGGTTGCTTAGTTCCTATTAATTGCCTCACAATGTGCTTTAATTTCCTGAATTTTCATTCTCTCATATGATGGTGGTAATTCATTCTTATTTCCTGATGCAATTCCTTTTTCTTTTAAATTTATTCAATCGCGCTCTTAAAATCCCGCAATTCAGTGTCTCCACAGTACAGACTCTGGGATGATCCAGACTTTAAGTCACGCCCATTATCGAATCCCTCCATCCATACCACATGATTTCTTCTGACGTATGAGTAATTTCCTAGTATATAGAAAAACTGCGAACAATCTCTCTTCACTCCTTTTGCTGTTATACTCTTGCTATCATAATCTGTATCCAACGACTAAGTTGTGTAATTCACGCAGTGTGGAAATGGTCTCTTTCAGGTAAAATAAAATAGTTCTGCTACAAGAGCTGAAATTGTCTCAGCTGTGTTATTTAAAGGCCAGATTGAAATGGTGAGTTAGAGTAAAATGCTTTGTATGTTCATTCAAATGCAGTTACTGGAAGTGTGTAGATTGATCACATATTTTCATAAATTGATCGTTTAGGTATATATTGACGTAATCAAAGCATTTGAATCAATTTGAGACTATTTAATTTATGGAAGTTTATTTTATTCTATTTAAATATTTATTTATATCTTATATTGGATGTCAGTTTAATTGTAATAATAATGCTTCTGAACTCGGTATTAAAATTTGAAGAGGTATAGAGATGAACTTATCGCGAGATCTTCTTACTACTTTTCCATTGTTTTCACCCTGTTAGCTGCGCACATTTTCCGACCTTCAAATCGCTTTTCTAGTGCGCTTCTTGTTTTATCTGCAGGTTATAGATTCAGGTGAAGATTTTCTTCATAGAAAGAATCCGATAGCAATGCGATTATCTTGCATTCAGATCATTGCCAGAAGATAACAGGTATTTCAGGTGTTTCCTAATCAATTGTTAACGAAAGGGAATTGAGCCATGAAGTAATAAACAAATCTTGATTTTGACAAAGTAATTAAGAAGATTTACTTAGAAAATAGAATAAAAGTTTTACAAAACTAACCAATTGATTCAAAAAGTCGTGTTTATTCTTTCGAAAAGTACCGTTCAAAGATATCTTGTAGAATAAAATTTTTCATGACATCTTTCTGTTAAAATCCAAATTTACTGAGACAATAAAAATAAAGCGTCTTACTTGGGCTTGATATCATCACCATAAGATGGTTTACGACTGATGTTAAGTAAATTATTAATATTATTTGATTTTCAATCATTTTTAGACCATTTGAATTTTAGTCCTTTTTTAGATTATTTGAATTTTTTTTGCAGATTATTCGTTAATTAATCCTATCAATGGGTCCAAAATAAAGCTGACTGGTCGCTTTTTACTATGTCTTTACCAACCAGGCTAAATAAGACATCTCTTTCCGGCTAGTTAGTAATGCGTTTTAACTTCTGACGTTGATGATAAGTCGCTGCAAGATAATTCCTTAATTTTACCCTCTAGTCGGGTTGTTCTCTAAAACCATTTTAGGAAATTATAAAGCGTGGAATTTCCAAAGATACAATAACAAACATATTACAGTTAATGGATAACATAATAAATGTTTGGAATCACGATACCCAGATGTGCAACACTGAATAGAACGATCAGGCCAGGTGCATTAAAGCTTTGATAGCGGCGAAAGAAAATGTGACCAAGTATTAAGATGGTACAGTAATGTTTCCTTCTTATTTGTATAACGTTTATTTTATTTTCTTAAGATTTTATTTCTTATGCTAAATATACGTTAAATATAATTAAAGCGAATAATACAGCGTTTGTAAGTGATTTTTATCAATTCACACACACATATATATATGCTTATATAAATATGAACATGAGAAGATGACACTTTGTCTTCAATGGTTCTCTTTTGAAGAAAAATGAACATTTATAGAGATATTATTAAACAGCCAAGGAAAGTTTGAGCAATAAACCCTGAATCTTGGCGATCAATTTGACATCCATTTTGGTGAATTGGTGAGAAACTTAGAGATTTTGGCGAAAAAATTCAAAGTTCCCGAAAGTGCTGGAACCTATACGAAATATCAACTTGGAAAAAATTTATGGACTTTTCGATGAGACGTCACAGCAGGCTGGAACAGGTATACATGCGCCGAAAGCTTCAATGAGTCTGTTCTGAAATCTGCCTTTTGAGTGCTAAGTGAAACCGTGAAGAGTTGTCCGCATTGTGAACTAGTATGCTGTCTAGCTGATCGTTATTACAAGTGCTGTTTTGATGTGTTTGTGTTGCTGAGTTGCCCAAGTGCTGTATTTATTTCAGTTGTGACGCTAATCTGTACAAGTATTGTATTTTCTGTTAATGCTGTTACTGTGCAAGCTGTGCTACCTGTATGTCGCCCTGAATAGTCGTGGAAAAAGCGTCATTTGTCTTTATGCTCCGTGTTGGATATGATTTCACTCGCATACATCCAGAAAATAGAATGGGGTTTTAGATTGAAATTTTATTCTAATTTGCTTTTGCTTTCTTTTAAAATCTTTTTGTTATAGTAGTTACACCTTAACACAACTCGTTAAATTACTTTTAAATGAACGGAAAGTAGAGTATACATGTTGAGGTTTCAGTAAAAGAAAACTTGTCAACTATTAACCGTTAAATATTTAAGTTATATACCATTTACAGTTCTGATATAATTTTGTTAGAATGTGCTTAATATCTTTAGTATAACACTCTTTATTGGTAAAATTTCATGATATTATTTTAACTTTCTATTTTTTTTTTTTTAGAATGAGTAAATAGGCAGTAAAAATATTCGATGAATTAATTCGTCTCTCTTTCCAATCACTATTAAAATTATTCAAATAATTTCAAAAAGCTATTTTAAGAACAAAATTTAATTCTTCCATCCTTAAAATTCAACAATATATAGGAAGCTGTATGTTTTTATTATAATAATAACTAATTAAAATAATATACTGAACTGCGTATATGAAATTCATTATCAAATATCTAGGAGAAATTTAATAATAATTTGATTAATAAAATTATAAAAAAATATTTAACTTGTATGACTCGATAAACATTACATTTCTACACATATTTCATTGATTATTTATAATTCCATAAACACATACAGTGAACTCATTCTCACAGACTATGAAACAATTTAAAATTTAAGAAACACGTTAATATTAATACAAAACCGTAAGAGAAATAATATTCTCCCCTTCAGCATTCTATACCAAAAACGTACTATTCTTTGAAAGATCTTGGTGGAGATAATTGGATGACCCAGAAGATGAAGATGATCATGAGAAACAAGAAACTCTCGGACGAAACAATCAAGAGGTCTGTTCATTCTCTTACAAATCTTGGCTGTTCTGAGGAACAGAATGCCTTCGATCTTTGTCAAAGATCATTTCCTACATGCATTTCAGAATGGCCTACTTTTTCGATTTTAGACAATTAGAATGTGTTAACTTCATACTTTTTATTGAATAACGAAATTTTTTATTCTAAAATTTATACGGTACGTTTTTAATTTTGAAGCTCTATCCGTGCTAAAAATCATTTTTTTCAAATCCTCGTCTATTTGTAAACGGTATAGATGTGACACGATTTCTTATGTCCCCAAAATTTAATTGTTCTTTTTTATTATTGTGATTTTTTTCAAAACATAAATTCCTTAATAGGTTTGATTCTCCTAAACTTCCCCTTTTAGATTGATACTTCTATTGATGTTTTCAGTTGTTAATTGGATGGTTATAAAAATATTTTCTATTGCTCATTCATATAGCTTTTATTGGGATCTTACATATTACTATTGTTAATTCCCAGAATCAATAAGTTAACGTTACTTCAAGGAAACTTCCAAATGTGTGATATAAATGAGGCATGATTTGAAGGCTGAAACAGAACTTTACATTATTTTTAGAGATTCGTTGTTCCTTTATTTTCAAAAGCAATTTTAATAATAGTTTTGATTTGCTTATTCTCAAGTTTTTTATGTTCATAATTGAATCGTATTTCTTAATATATCTGCATTTATTTAATAAGTATATATAATTCCAATTGTGTTTTTATTTTTTTACAATAATTATATTATTTTTAAATATTAGGTTATGTACAAATTTCTCTTATTTTTTTTTATATTGCTATATATATTAAGCTAATAAAATATAATAGTAAATAAATTATAAAAATATTGTATGAAAGAATTTCATAATAAACCTACATAAAAGATAATAATGTATTACCTGACTATAGCAGTTATAAATTAAATATATATTTAAAAATTGAAATTTGTCATTTCAAATTTATTTATTATAGTGGTCTTAAAAATATAAATATTACTAAAACTTGTAAGGGAATCAGAAAAATTGAAATAAAAAAGAGATAAAGTAATTTAAAATTTTGGTTCTGGATGGGAACTCAAATTTCTGTTACACAAGTCTTATGAATAATACTCTCTAACTCATCAAATCACTTTATCAGTTGGTAAAAGTCGAAAATTCAATAATCAAAATATGTATATGAAATGTCCAGAAGTTGAAGATAAATTCCAAAAACCTAAATAAAAATAATATAAAAAAATGTTTTACATATGTGTGTGCATAAATTGGTGTTTAATTACTCATAAATATCAAATTAAATTAGTTCATAAAATACATCTTTTCATACAAACACACACACACACACATATATATATATATATATATATGTGTGTGTTTGTGTAAAGTTACTTCTTTTAAAGTGTTATTGCAATGCAGTCAGATGATTAAATAAAATTTGATTAAAAGAGGTTTCTGTAGTGTTTTGACGTGATATTCCATTACTCAAAATTCAGCTATTTTTATCGAATAACTATTCCTGTCAAAAGTCTTTTTTTCTTTTTCTTCTGGTATACTTTTTGTACATAAGCAAACTTTTCAAAAAGCATAAAAAGTATAATTATGTCATTATATTTATATCTGTTTCCTCTAATAAAAAATACTTAATACTCAGAGCGTACATGATAAATATTTCTGATTGTTTGATTAGACTTCTCCAAGGCCACTCCAGTTTTTACCAAGGGCATTTTATTTGTCTTCAAAGACAAGTATTTATGGAGGCTTTCAACATCAACCTATCCATAACCACTTAAATGTAACTCTTTTCGATTTTAATTATTAAACTACTTAATAAAAATTATTAAAGGAGCTTGAAATAAGTTCTACTTTAAAGATTGATGTTCGCAGTCACAGTGTTATACACTTTGACTGGTCTCGTGAAAGATGTATCATTAAAATGTCGTAAAAGGTCATGCATTATGTATGGTGCTTCTTGGAAGTAGTTAATCTATGTCATTCACATTGGTTAGCACATGCTTGTTGCACGCTAACAGGGTATTGAAAAATTGGTTTCGCTTTTTGGAATTATTACTCATATCACCCTCCCCTTACTTTTTCAATGTTTTTCTTTTGCTGCATGAAAAGGTTCTGAACATTATTTATAAATACATTGTTGAAATTTATTACAAAAACTTATATAAGTGTAATGATTTCACGTCAGAAACAACTGACCTTGATGATATATGTATAATAACATTTTTCTTTTTGTTCCACCGATTGGGTATAGGAGGATTTCTACTGATATATAATATAGTTTTTTATCGTAGTAATAATATTTCTGTACAACTTTTTAGGTTTTACTTTGAGAAATTTAACAGCTATCTCGGAAAAATATGAAAACTGGCTAAAAACTCTTTTTTTAAAAAATATTGAAAGGATTCAGGGCAAAATTTAAAAAGTACATTAAAATAATAATTCACACATTAAGCATCATTTTCTTTGCTTTATATTTTTATATCAATTTTTTTTAAAAAAAATGCAATAAAATAAACGTAAGATTCTAAATTATTATTTTTTTTTTTTTTTTAAAATCCACTTAAATTCTAGAAACGGGGTTACACCAAAACGGACATTACAGACTTGAAATTTCTTTCTTGTTCGAAATAGTTTTCGATACTTTCTGACCAAAATTTTCGTTTTTCAATAAACGTATTAATTCTTCAACACATTTATGATTTAAGACAAAAATAAAAATATTTTTAAGTCGTTATTATCATATTAAATTGTGTTGTCTGTCCCCATGCAACAGAGGGACCCTCTAGTGACCAGCAAAAAATGAGTGATGTAATGAACATGTACATTTCGAATTGATTGATTGATTGGTTTTATTAACGTTTCACTCGAAGCAACACGAGGGATATTGGCAGAATACCTTAAAGGACCGATCTCACCCAAAGGGTTTACAGCTACAAACCGGCCTCCCGGGAGATTCAGCACTCAGCATTTATTAATAAAAAGAAAAAATCTTTTTTTTTTGCAATATATTGCAACAATATAGGATAACAATTAACAGAACGTGTTAAAGCAAAGAACATAATTCTGAAAATCAAAAGAAAATAAAAGCTATCAATTTGTTTACAGAGTGTGGCATCATAGTTCGAATACTTCCAATTTTTGACTATTCATCCTTTCTTTTTTTTTTTTTTGGAATGCATAAAATATGTAGTACACACGAAAAAGGAAAATTGAAAAAAAAGCACTAGATAAAAATAACACGTATATATAAGGTATAAAATTGTAAGCACAAAATGTGAAAAATTGAAAATTTTGAACTGTAAGCAAATATTGAAACAATTAAGAAATTTGTTGCGTAATTAAACTAGCCGTAAGAATGCAGGATTTAAGCATGAAATGTTAATTAAGAATTTTACATACGGCCTTAAGCCAAATAAATTTCGCTTCAACAGCAGGACATTTTAAATGAAATCCCTGGCAAAAAGACAAAATAAAACGTAGTGGACAGCTTCTCCGACAGAGCCACAATAACATAAATTTGTATTTTTCAAATGGAAAGGATTTAAATTACAAAGAGACTATGACCAGTTACGAAGAGAGTAACAAAGCCTGAATTAGAATAAAAATTCAAATTTAGTCTCGGAATATAGGACTGAATCCGAATACCGGTATTACAAGTTGACCAGCAGGACTTAAATTCAGATAGAAGATTATTTTCTTAAAAATGTTAACAATACATAGGAGGAAAGCCTGGCATTATATGGTGAAAATTGCTTGTTTAGATGTTTTCTATCATCCCATAAATTTTCACCCAAGAGTTTTGAAACACTCTGTATACGAAATGGAATGAAAAAAGCTATTAATATCTGGTCTTAAAAGGATGTCGCAACTTCATCTGAACAAAAGATTAATCTCATTTCATAAATGAAAAATAAAAATGATGATACCACAATACCTAGATGCGATGCTACAAGCGATTGATTATGGAGGAAGTCATAGCTAAACTGAGTGTAACATTGACTCCTGTTATACGTAGTTAACCGGCGGTTACTTATTTGCCGGTTAACGGAGCCTGACCATATTTATATTTAAATGATAAGTATCCAATCAATTAAAATCCTTATATACCTTCTATTCTGATCAAATCCCATTTTCTTCGTTCGAAAAGTGCTTTAATATCCCAAGAATGTTAGCATCATTCATTATTTAGACTTACTAGTTCCAAGACATGCATTTTAAAAACAATTAAAGAGAAATCGGGAACTTAGAATCTGTAGGAATGCAAATAAATTAGCGACAAATCCAGATAAAACTTTCCCCGCATTGTTAGTCGTATATTCTATTAAAATTCGAGAAACGAAATTAATTCTATTTGAATATCTTGATGGTATAATAAAAAAAAATCATGTGGAAACAACATTCCTTTCCAGAAAACACCACTGTAATGGAAGATTAATTAAGCGACAGCTGTAGAAGACACTCTAGGTATCTTTTAAAAGAGAAACATTGAATGTTATGATTGTTTTAAAGAGAGTTCGGCGCCAGCTTGCAGAGTTTCCGAAAGGTGCTGTAAGTATTCCAAAACAAGTTAGTGGAATACAGCCAAGGTTTGTGAAAGTTCCCAGTTCTAAAAAAATTTATATACATATATTATTTCAGAGCAGTTTATATAATAACAATTATTTACACTAAAACCAGGTTATCTCGCGTATTT
Source organism: Nephila pilipes (assembly GCA_019974015.1). Taxonomy (NCBI): domain Eukaryota; kingdom Metazoa; phylum Arthropoda; class Arachnida; order Araneae; family Nephilidae; genus Nephila; species Nephila pilipes. The sequence goes on from BMAW01040818.1 coordinate 16,713, forward strand.
ATTTTCAACTAACTATTGGGAACTTTGACATTATATTATTTGGTTAGAGAAGTTATTCTAACAAATAAGTTATGACTTGTGTAAATTAGTATAGAAATATTTTGTTCTTTTCGATAGCATATTTCCTTCATTTTATAATTCTTCCCCCCCCCATGTTGCTATCTAATAAAAGAGGCAATAATAGCTGGACTCCAACTGAAGATACGTGAGAGCAAGACAAAATACTTTGTTTACCACACAAGAATAGATAATGGTCTCTGTTTCTCGAGTCCCACTTAACTCGTCAATGCGCAATTTTGATCTAATATAAGAATCTTAGCTTTAAGAATCACTTGTTCGGATTCGCAACCACTTCTTGTTAATAGTATATTCATATCTTAGTACTTTTATAAAGGTTTGTTTCAATCCAAAAAATTAACTGCGATGTTTTAATACAAATTACAAAGATTTATCAGCTGATTATCATCTTCTAGCTCCCTCCATTTCTTCTTTTGATTCTATTTCATTTATCCATCACTGTTTCTAAATCCATTCACTGCACTTTCTTATCTTCAATAATTTTCCTAATCACATTCTTTTTGGTTGTGAAGAGATTGTAGTTTAATGCAATTCACACAAATTGCTATAAAGTCTTCGAGGTAAATGTGGGGTTAACAGACCAACGTCTGATGATGAGAAAATATTTATGAACGATGAAGAGTTAAGTGATAGGTTAGCCATGAGAGTAAGTGATTTGGAGTTAGATTACTGAAGACAGGAATACGTTGATAGAAGAAAGTTACTGCTGACTCGATGTTGGTGTGGAGTAATCACTAGTGAGCACATGAGTAGTAGGAGGCTCTAATTCCTCCCGTGGCGTAGTGTGGATGTTAGGAAAGTGGAATGCCAGCTCAGATGTCGTCCTCGTTACTTTACTGAGGTTCAAAATTACGAGGTGCATCACCAATAGCCCTCGTATTGCTTCTAGTGCAACGTTAATAAAAATTAAACTAAAATTGTTTTAATCAACAACGAAATGATCACGCAAGTATTTTTACAAATATAGTGTTTTTTGAATATATTTTCTAATGAGTTAGTGAATGAATGAATAAATCAAACTTCCATTCAGTTAGATTACTTTATGCAATAATAATAATAATTTACTGAATAATTTAATAAATATTAAGAAAAAAAAATAACGTTTGCCCACTTGGTGGTGAAATCTGCTCTTGCAAAACTTTACATGGAATAATTTAATATTTAGATTGCATCCTTTGGTACGGTTTCTTTTTTCAAACCATTAATTTTCGGCCCTGGATGAAACATTGGGAATTGTTATTCTTCCACGTGTCCTGTGGAGGAGAAGAGAGTTGTTGATAACCTTGATGTGGCAGCGTTGTTTCGAATCCGGGTTCAATGGGTAAGTAGGAAAGTTGATTGTTTTTTTTTTTTTTTCATGCCCTAACCAACCAGGCTCAAAAGACATCTCATCTGGCAGTTAAATAAGGTGTTTTAACTTCTGGCGCTGTTGTAGAAGAGAGTCGCTGCATACTCCCCCTCCAGTATCATCGTGATGATACGAAGAGAAAAATTGGTACTCTTTTTTGTACAGAAGGTTGCGGTTTTGATTTTTTCAGCCATTACTACAATTTATATACATTCCTCCCTATTGAATTGAGTTTTGCTTGGGACATTTTCCATTTAAGTCATCGGCTGTCTCGTAATGAGTTGCGGGTCTCGTCGATACTTGCGCCAGAGCCGGAATATCACTAGTTGGGATTTGTGTGCATTTGTCGTAATTAGACATACAGAGGCAAGTGCTCTTGCGTGGGGGCATATGCAATCAGACCGTGTTGCCATCTAGTGTTCAAGTTTTGAGTCACCACTTCGGCGCTTGACGAAACATCGGAGGATGTTATTCTACCGTGTCCTGTGGAGGGGGAGAGAATTGTTGTTGACCTGGATGCGGCAGCATTGTTTCAAACCCTGGTCCAATGAATCCGTAGGAAAGTTGGCCTCGTTTTGTCATGTCCAAACCAACTAGGCTCAAAAGACTTCTCATCTGGCTAATTAAGTAAGACATTTTAACTTCTGGCGCAGTTGTAGAAGATAGTCGCTGCAAATTCTAAGAATAATTTTTCTGCGAACTCGTGTTAAATTCAAATTAACAACATTAATTTAGTTTAAAACTCTGGTATTGAAAAAAAAACTGCACAAAAGAAATTAATGTATTACAATGATAGTAAAAACAAGTAATATAAAAAAAATTAAAGTCAATTCCTCCTTAGGTCAACAAAGAATTTTTTTTTATTTTAGTTACTTTTTATTAAATAATTACAATTGTTATAAATATGTATATACATATGACCGAATCTCAATATTAAGTTTCAAAAGAAATTTTTTCCAGCGATCTATACTCTTCGTATTTATTCCTAAATTTATATCCTGCTAAATATCTTATATAAAAGAAATTTTTTTTCTCCCATATAAAACTCAGCCAAAAAATATCGCCAAAGTGGCAATTTTTGAAATCACGCCAAGTGGTTGGGCTGAACTGCATTTTCACCAATTAAATTTAGTTAATGAATTAATAGTTTAAAAAACAGTATTAACATCAACTGTCATCCACTACAAATTTAAAAAAAAAATGTATTTGAACTTTAGTGGATAAATAAAAAGTATTTTATTAACGATTGACAATTTGAACCAGATATATATATATATATATACACACACAAACACACACATATATATATATATATATGTGTGTGTGTGTGTGTGTGTGTGTGTGTATGTATATGTGTGTCTAATATTTACTTTTAGTGTATACTAAATTGTATGTACACACATTCGTAATATTGTACAAACGCAATATGTAACCCACTTGAAAACAAACACTATACGGTAATGAAAACTGACATTTAAGATAAATAATGGGGGAAATGTGAATTGGCCTCTATGACTACTTAGCGATCAAGGTAACAGGATCAAGGTAAATAGATGAAACCTCCTGTAATGAACCTCTCAATTGATGTGGGATTATTTAAATATCATCGGATGTTAAATAAAATAGAAGATATTATAGTAAGTAATAAATTAAGAATGGAATACAAGATATTAATTATTAATTTTAATGGTTATTTTTTTTCTGTGTCGCTGATAAACAATTTATTAAATGCAAATTGATTTCTAAATTAACACACAACTAAAAGTGAAAAATTCTCAATAGTAAAAATATTTCGTTTTATTGCATTATAAATAGAAAATGTGATGATTTATTTGTTCTCTAAAGATTTATTTTGTGATAAAAACAAAATAAATTAAATTTCAATATTTTTTTTGTGGGGGTGGACATGATTTAAGATACAATTCAATGTTCAAATAATTATTTTTTAAAAATGATTTAACATTGTTCTTTTTTTTTTCAGAGGCGTTTCAAATGCAATTAGTGGCAGCGGTAGCCTAGTGGTCATGGTCGCGGATTGCATAGTTTTTGTCGAGTCTTGCATTCGAGCACTGATTCCACTGAAGGCCCTCCGTGTATCAGAGCTGTTACTTATTATTTCCAGTCGAGGTCCCAAGTTCTCCCGTCAGCGTGGAGTGGAAGTTTGCGGAGAGAGGTGCTTGCTCAGTTTACGATCTAATTACTGGATCAAGATTCTAAATTACGAGGTCTGTACCAAAACCCATCTAGTAACTCTTAAATGCGATGACGATAAAAAGCAATAAAAAATCCGAAACTCAATTAAAGCTGACTTCTTCACATCCCCAGATGTTTGACATAGATACGAGATGAAGAAAAATAAATATTGGTAAACCCTAACTTCGAAACAAAAACATAAAAAGTGAAAAAGAGCAGGTGATGGACTCCGGAAATTCCTTTTTTTTTCCTGGTTAAAGATAAGAATGTCTATTAAAACAAGAAAGTTTTTTTTTCATTGATCTTTAACATGTGACGTTGGCATTTGATAGTTACCACTGAAGGAAGAAAGAAATTGAGAGAAAACCCATGACCTTTCTTAAAATGACACTTTGGTGGTATAAGTTATGAGCAACAAAAGATAGGAATTTTCCCTCGATGTATTACTTGGCCCAAAAGTTACACCTGTCAGTGACAGCGGCGAACTCATTAAGGCAACTGCCACTCAACTCTACTCTGACTGCACCTCTTCACTTCGCCTCGCTCTAACAAAATATCGTTTTGTTATCATTCGCACGATCTTTTCTTATGAAGTTAAACAAAGACTAGATCTTTCTATGCATTCATTTTTTTCATAATGGCTAAAAATTTAAGGGAGTAAATTAATGATATGAATTAATTAAACGAGCATGGCGTTTCCATAAAGTGGATGATATTTTAGGTAAATTTAAAATATTAGATTGAATATTTTATATTGTTATCATTTGAAAATTATGGTCAATTTTTCGAAAGAAAATATAACAATTTTAAATACATGAAGTCTCTTAATGTATTTTCTGTTGAAGAGGATTCCCTAACGTTTGATCAAATGCCTATCATTTACACAATTGAAAATAATGTGTCAGAGTATTATAGTGCTTCTATACGAAATAATGATTTCAGAAGAAAAGTTTAGATATATAGGTAATAAAAATACAAACTGGTTTAAAATTTAAATCTTTTTTAAAAATTTTGTATTTATTATTTGAAAATGAGGTTTGCTCTATATTCAAGAATGTTTTAAGGAACTTAAAGAAATGATTTTGCAATAATTTATTTGGTTTTGAGGAAAAAAATTAAAATAATGTTGCGTGCAAGTTAAAATTTTGCAGAAACAATTATATCATTGCATACACGTATTTCTTTAAAAAATATTCATTACACTTATTCATTTACATTCATTTATTCCTGTATTCTATAAGTGAATAAATGAATGTAATTGAATAAGTATAATAAATATTTAATCTGTGTTTATCTGTAAAACTCAGCAAAATATTAAAAGAAAATAATTGTTAAAATTTAAGTTAGGAGTAGTGTTGATATACTTAAAAAACACAAACACATTAAACCCATTTTAAAGTTATCATTCTGAAAAAAGAATTTTCTGCTATCCAAAAAATATTATGCTTTTCCAAGCAATAATTTCATTTTCGTACAATTTCAGTACCTTACAACTAATTACTTTTTTCAGAATATTGCATCTGACCACAAAGATATATATATATATATATATACAGAGAGAGAGAGAGATGACCACTGAGCTAGGGTAACACAATTTGTTTTAAAACAATCGCAAGAGGTTGTGGAAGTCAAATACTCATCAATATTAAAATAATTTCTAACCATAGAAGCCATATGTGAACATTCCAATTACAGCCCGAAGTAATTCTACCTTAGTCCCTCAGTTGCCATGTGAACTAATCTCCTTTCCATTTTATTTCTTTAGCTCGTCCATCTATCAGTCACGGTTTCAGAATCTAATTTGTGACTTTGCTAAACTATCGTCTCAGCTGCACAAAGGTCATTGGATTCCTAATGTATATTTAATGAAAAAAAAAAAAAATTATCATTATATTTTCGACTTCATATAATAACAAAATATTGTATTAGAGTGAAATAATATGATTAATAAGATCGCATTATTAAGGCAATTATTGATATACAACATATTTTGAACTGACACTATAAATGTAAAAGCAGTAAAGAATTGATAACAACAAATTCTTCACAATGAAATTTGTAGTTACTAAAATGAATAGAAAATCACTACAATTTTGATTAAAAAAAAAAGAAAGTTGCTTCTCAAAAAGTTTAGATGGCTTGTAATGGAAGTTACAGTAAAACGCAGTTTTATGATTAAACCAAAACAAAATTAGTTTTCGACAAGTTGCAGATAAAAAATAACATGAAATTACTGACTTCTCTAATATAACGTCTTGGTTCAGTCTCGAAAATATGATTTTTTTAACATTTTGAATTCATACAAAAGGAATGCAGGTACAAAAATATAATAATTTACAGAATATTATTAATTTTTTAAGGAAAAAAATAATCTTTATTTTTATATTTTCGAGATATCAAATCTCCTTAAATTGTTCACGTGTAAATTATGAGCGAAATTCATCTAAGTTTCAAGAATACATAAAAACACTTAATGATGCATTCCGAAAAATACATCACATTCAGATAGAAATTATTATTTTATTTATTTATTTTCATTTTCCTACTAACCATATTAAGATAATAAAATGCACAACGGGAAGTAAGATATTCAAAAATATTTACGCAACGAATTTCAGAATTTTTATCACCCCTCCCAACCAAAGACTTAAGACTTACAGATAATGCTGAAATTACTAAATATGACGTGTTTCGACTAGATGTGTGTCCAGTTATTAAAGTAAAAAAATGACTCATAAAATTAATAAAATAATGACTATTAAAAATAGAGATTAACTAAAAAATAATATTTTTTTCATTTTTGATTCATTCCACCCTTTCGCTACCGGAGGGAGAAAAAAGATCTCTGGGCCCGCGGCTTCTTACAGCGGAGAGTTACTCTGTGCCCAGACGATTTTAGATATTAAGCCTAATTCGTGTAAAAAATTCTTCTAATATCGGCTATTTATTAAAATATTTTGGTATCCCCCGTGATACACTGGGAGCGAACGGGCTAATAAAATTGAAAATTATGATACAAGATATTCACAAATGTTAAATGTATTAATTTATTACAACATTTTAATACCAACAAGAATAGATGTTAATTGTAAATCATTTTTATGTTATCCTCATAAGCAAAAAAGGAGAAATGTTGAGGTAAATATTATTTTATGGAAGCAAATGTTAAATTTAATACATTTTCATATGTCAAAAATTAATCTGATGTTTTCTGCTAATCAATGCTTGAATTTACTTCTTAATCTCCTCACACAAATTTTTCAGACAAATATACAACCATAATGTCATAATGTATCCAAAATATTAAAAAAAAAATTCAGAATTTTTCCTTGTCCTCACTTTCGTATATGAAACCAGTTCGATCTAAAATATCATTTTCCTATTTTTTATCAAAGCTTTCTTGGCAAAATTTCTTGAGCGGGTCTATCTCCGAAAGTTAGAATTCCAGTGCCTTCGAGTCATGATACACAAAGCAATCCTCCGGGGCGAACTCAAACAACCCGATCCCACAAAACGAAATTTCATTAAACCGAAATCCGATCAGAAATCCCGGTCACGAACGAAAATCGTCTGAAGAAAACATCTCATCTCCACTCCTTCCTTCGACCAATGAGGGCTCGCAATCTAAAAGGAGTTAAAATACGAAACTTGAAGCGATTTGCATTGGGAAGAAATCGAATCACGCGGAAGAACGATTCAGAAAGAGGAAAGGTAAACGCCATTAAAACGAATATCAAATGTTTGTTTAGTGACAAAATTACTTTCATTTTTTTTATTTTCCTTCTATCTTTCTTCCATTTCCAGAAATAATCTTACATAGGAAATCATAAAATGGGTAATCTTGCACAAGTATGAAAATGAAATTAGGTTCCGTCGTATACTCTTACTGTGCTTTAGATATCACCATTCGCAATGAACCCCGCATAAAATTCTCATTTCTATCTTATCACGAAGGAGAATTGCTCTGGGAGTGGAAAAAGAAACAAAAGAAAAGAGAATAAAATATATATATCGTTCGACAGTTTTCCAGACGAATGATATCTCCGGTTCAAGTTATTTTCATATATTCAAACTAGAATGTAACTCATTTATGGAATGCTTAGATAAAAGACATATCCCTTATAATAACCCGATTACTCTAAATTTAAACTTGTAATATGAGCAAATATTTAATTAATTTATGATTTATCAAAGCAAAATGAGTTTTGTTTAAAAGGAGTATAAAATGTAATTAATTTAACTTTTTAGAATTTAATTAGATATTGTACATATTGTTGTACCTTCCAAGATATACTCCGTGACGTAGAGCAATGCTAACTTTTTAAAACGTTTTTCTGAATTTCACTTGGTGTGTGTGTGTGTGTGTGTCATCAAATTTTCGATCGTTAATTTAACCAACTTCCCATCAAGCTAGAAATCTGAAACCTTGGGAATCGTTCTCACTAGCCTAACAATACGATATTTGGACATTTGCGACAAGTTTTAGCTAGTATTTTCTTCAATAATGCAGTTTATCCCAACCACTTGGCGCGATTTCAAAAATTGGCATCAAACTTGGCGATTTTTTTGTTTGGCTGAACGTTAAGTCCGTAAAACGGACCAGGGTAGCCACATTTGGCAAAATACTGCCAAATAATTCTTGTCGCCAAGAGTGATTGGGTTAAACTGCATTCCAACCATTTAATTTACAGAATTAATTAATTAATTTTAGTTACTTTTAACGTTTTTATGTATTTCACTTGGTTCGTGTTTCTGTGTGTGTGTGTGTCATCAAATTTTCTATCGTTAAATTAACCAACTTCCCATCAAGCTAGAGTTCTGAAATTTCGGGAACCGTTCTTACTTGCCTAACAATGCAATATTTAGATATTTGCGACCAGTTTTAACTAATATTTCAATAATCTTTCTTAATAAATTTTGCCACTATATAAAAACGTTGTTTTTAAAAACGTTGGTTTTTATCTCGAATTATTTCTTCACTAAACTCGGTGACTTTACGGTAAATTGAATTGCATAAAATTACTATTATTTCCCAAACAAAATTTGAAGTGTTTAGATGAATTAGATGATGATAGAAGTAAAGTGAATTAAATTAGAGATAATGATATATAACTGAAATAGACTTGAAAGAAAATAAAGAGAGATCGAAAATAACGACTTGCTGATAGATATGTACAATTTAGGTTGAAGCCTATAAAGTAGTTTTTTCGATTGAAGTAAATTTTAGTAAAATAGTTAAAATATGAACCAGCTGGAAGCCAGAAGTGTTTGAATATGTACAATTGCTTTGGTAATTTCATTATCAGATCATAATCTAGAATTAACGAATTAAGTGTTATTAGAGGAAAAACGACCTTATCTATTCTTCATTGATTATTAAGAAAAAGTTTTATCTTGCTCTTGCATTACTACAGCTAGAATCCAGTGTTTTTTGGCTATTATAGTACACTGAGAAATGAATGTAGTGTTGAATCATGAAAAACTTGCATTAAAACTCGAATTATCGTAATAAACAGACCATTTACAAATAATTAAGCAAATAATTCAGAAAGAAATTTCGCATTTTTTTTCTTCGTTATAATAAAACAAATTCAGGATGAAATAGAAAACAAATTGAAGCAAAAATTTAATAGTACATCACCTGCCATTGGAACAAATATTATATAGAGAATTAAACTATGATGAGACATTTGAGTGGAAAACAAACATTGCATGACCGAAGATTTCAAACAGTAACAGGTACGTTTAAAATAAATAGTATGTCCAATGAATACTCAAACTGAAGTCCCAAGTACTTAAATAACCAAATTTTATGGTAAAACATCAAAATATTCACCATTTGAAGCAATCTACTTTCCACATCATCGTTACCATTTTTTCGAAACATCACCTTAAGGAATTAGTAGTTAAGCTCTTCATTTGCCTTCTCGTTTCTCGTTTTACTGTCTTAAGATCATTCCAATGGTGCCTATGTATGATCAGCTCTCATTTTGAACATAAAAAAATGCATGTTAAATCTGTTGAAATCTCATTGGAAAGTACTCCAAGGAAATTTGGAGAGGGAAGTATCAGCTCAACTGTCGTCCTTGTAACTTGATCTAGAGTCCAAGTGACTGATCCGTTGCCAATAGCCCTTGCGTTGCTTATAAGTGCGACATTAAAATAATAATCACAATCACATTTCTTTGAACGTACGAAGATATAAAGAGAGCTCGATTTGTATGGCGCATATGATCTCGTCTGTCAAAAAATTGGTTTATGGTATCCAAAAGGTTGGCCACTTCTGCGATTGATAATACAATGTTCTCAATCATAATTCCCCTTTTTCATTACCCTAATAAGGGTTCGCTTTGATCCATCGTTATCAATCGTTAAAGAGAACATCAATATTAGCATGTGTTGACATGTTGTTGTTTTAAGAAAATGGTGTCAATAAAAATGCGTGGGTATAAAATAAAATAATCGCAATGTTAGGTTCAAAAAATTGACATTATAATACAGTACGATTATAATAGTTACATTTAAATTGCTTTTAAGGTAATATACATTGAAAATAAATATTTAACATAATATTTTATCCTCTTTTAATTACTATCAGGAAAAAATATGATTGTCTTCTTTAATAATTTATCGTTTGTTCTTATTTTAATAATTTAATAATTGATTTTGTACTTTAGAAAGTTTTACATATGCGAAAATAAAAATGCATTAGGAATTTGAAGAAGCTATTTTCTTTTCTTGGCGGTAATCATTTCTGTAGAGCCTGGGGCTTGATAGTAAGCTTATAAATATTCATTTTGAACAATTCTATTTTTTTCGTGAAAATAACAAAAAAATGTTTTAGCACATAATAAAATGAAATTATTTCAGCCAATTTACATTTCAATGTTTTTTTTTTTATTTTACATCATTAGAGCCTTTGTTGTAAATGTTATTTTTAATAAAATATGTAGACAGGGTTATTTGCAGATAAAAAAAATATAGCTAGACTCTATGTATATAAATAATAAATTAGTTTTTTCTTCTTTTAATGTACTTCGTGGTAGTTGAACGGTTAATTAAGTTTTGTATCACAGTACTTATGTTATTCATAGTGAGGTTTAATGTTACATAACTTCAATACATTATTAGCATTTTCACGTATCAAGCGAATATTTTATCTATTATATAACAACAAAAACATAATAATTCCCATTTATCTCCGAACAACTTATCTTGATTCCCACTTCTCTCGATGTTCATCAACAACGTCATTTAGTTTTACAACCACCTGGATTATATAAGGTCATACTGAATGTAGGAATTTAAAATATGTGAAGAAAAATCATAAATACAAATTAGTAAAATTTGAAGTAAATATTTTTTCTTTAACATTAACTTACCAGATACAGAATAACTGTCAAAATTAAGAGACATCTTCTTCTTTTTCTCTCAAAATGGAATATTAAATGCTAAACATATCAAATGAGACAGTTGAGGACTGATGAAGTGGAAAGTATTAGTTTACAATCGACTTCTGAAATATTTCATGCTATTGATGGGGAAAATGGTGAGCCGATTCAACAATAGCTATCAATAGCTCATTTGCGAATGCTGTAGCTCATTATCAATAGACAAGTATAGTTAAGAATCTGAAAAACTATAATTAATTTTAGAGAATTTTTATGCAATTATATTGGTTCTGTGGCATTTATCCCTCGGATCTCACCAGTGGAGGCAATTTTTTTTTTTTTTTTTCTCAAAAAAAAAAAATTTAAATTTTTCTTTTCTTATGATTTTTCTGTTGTTCTTTTGACAGCATTCACTTTATGTCAATTTTCGTTTTCACATGTGATGACATGTTGTTTGAGGAAATGGTGTCAGCAAAAATGGGTTGGTGTGAAATAAAAGATACATGATGCCATGTTCAAAGATTGTCGTAATAAATACATTTAGTTTGCGTGAGATATATTTTACATTGCTAAGATTTATTTAATATTTCATCGTTTTCTTTTAATTTAAAATACAAACCGAATATTATTGTCTACTTTAATAAACCATCATTTACTCTCAGTTTAATATTTATTTTAATATTTGATATTTTATGGCAGAATCGTCTGTTTTCATTATCTTTTTGTTAATGGTCTCGTTGACTTTGAACTAAAAGATGTTTTGCTTCTGAAAATAAAAATGCATTAGAAATTTGAAAATGGTATTTTCTTTTCTCGGTAGTAATTGCTTCTGTGGAGCCTGTGGCTTGGAAGTACTCTTACTTTACGCTAATTAATACTCTTTTTCTCGAACTGGTAATATAGTTTGGGAAGATGAAAGCTACAAATTTTGAATCGTTGAATGAGCTCTTTACTAAAAATAAGCGCCTTTTATGAATCGAATGTTTATTAAAAAAACAGCAGCACATATTAAAATGAAATTAGCACATCCAATCCAATTTTTTCGATAATTTTATTTTAAATATTTCTTTTGAACCCATGGGATGGGAAATTAAATGTATAAAAACATATCCTTTACCCTGTCCACATTATGGAATGATGTGCTCTAAGATCAAATGATCAGCTATCATGTGCAAAACGTATCTACATATGAAAACATGACGCTAAAAATACAAAGTTTCCACCTATGGAAAAATGAAGCAAAACGTGTTATTTCGAATCTGTTCAACAAATCAGATTTCTGTAATTTCTAGGTACTCAACCACTGACGAACATTTTAAAAGTTTTTATTTCTGAAGATATTTTAGAGCTTCATGAAATTTAATAAGCACATGAAATAATTATCATAGACACTAAATGAAAAAAGAAATATAAATGTTAGCTAAAATGAGGATGAAATTAGCAAAATTAATATTAAAAAAGAGCAATGTAAGGAATTAAATTCAGACCTCATACTGTCCTATTAATTTTTATATATACTTAAGTAGAAATGTTTTTCAAACATTTTTTTCATTGAGGAATATGCTACTCACATAACTGCAGAAATTGCGGAGACATTTTAGTAGGATTCATTTTTCCTAATTGCAAGTATAACCCGGTTTTCTGCTATGATTCTTGATTCGGTACACGGTTTCCTGGTATAGTTTAATTTGGTATATTCATGGTGTTTCTCGTAAATTATTACTTTGAACTTTCATGTGTTATTGTTTGAATTTAATTTCTCTGCCAATAAATGAAACATGACTTATGTAGATAGATCAGAATTATTGATTTGTAATGAATAGAATTTAGGGGTTGCATAGTAAAATTTGCTTAATACGGTGGTTGTTAGTTCAGTTAAAGATAAAGACAGTGCGCTAAAAGTTACCAAAATAACCATCTATATCAGACCTGTATTGGAAAAGAAGCTTCAGTAGTGGATTCACAGAGAATCTAAAGAGGGTCAAGGATTCCAATCTCCATCTATAAATCTGCTAAGGACTTTAATGGATTTATTCAGAAAGAAAAATATTGAATATTGTTATAAACGTTAGATCAGACGGAGTATAGGGACTATTGTCCCAGATAGAATTTATTAGGGATTGAATTTTCATAATTCATAGACCTGAATAAATCATCATTGAGTGACTTTTCATTCCATTAATTATTGCTTCATAACTGTTTAAAAAAGATTAAGAATTGAAAATGAAGAAAATAATATTGGTGTGTTACAAATGTATCAAAATACCCTTTTGGGTACAGAACTTTTAAATTTAAAATTAGTTCAAAAGTAATTTACTCAAAACAATAAATGCAATAAATATTGCTCAGTTATTTGCATTCGAACGAAATGATGCAGCCAAAAACACTAATTGAAAGATCACAGCTTTCTAGGGTTCGTTTGAAATAGATCTTCTTCATATGAATATAGTCACTGAGACTCAAATAGAGAGAAATTTATTAATATTAAAATGCTGTAATTACTAAAGAATTAGATGAAAATCAGTAAAATATCAAACTAACCAAAAAATCAGCATAAAAATACTATCCAAATTTAAAACTTAGAAATGTGTATATATATATATATATATACGATATATGTATTGACAATATTTCCATTCTTGTCTTTATGAGGAGACTAGAAAAGTGAAATAAATTAATTCTTTTTTTCTAAATTTCGAAAGCAATAAAACTTTTTAACATTTATTCACCGATTCATTAAAAAAAAATATTATTCTTTGAGATTGGCGATAAAATTTTCTTACTGCGTATCGTTCTTTTGAAACGAAGAGAATTAAAAAGGAAAGGATAGGGTGAACGAAAATCTTTAAATCAACTAGGGTTCGAATTTTCCCACCTCTGGTTGACAGATCAACAAAAAATGCACTTTTAACTAGGTACACATTTATTCGACGTAAGAAAAGTAAGAAAAAGGCAGTAAGAAAAAGCAAACCGCGGCGAAAGAAGAAAGTTGAAGAGGGAAGGTTTTGGGGAAAGCTTTTAAAAGTTGAAGACATTAATCACGGTCCGTTGCTTACGTCACGGTACAGCTGTCACGTGACAAGAGACGTCACGCTAAAAGACTGGGCCGCCATCTTATGTTATAAATATTTTGCTAGGGTTTCTTTCTTCTTGTTACTGTTTCCATAATATTTTTTCTCTTCGTCTCTTGGGCATCTAAAAGACCGCAAATCAATAATATTCTCTTTTTGGTCAATATCTTTCTTTCTTTCGAACAGAAAGGTAATACCATTCATGCCAATAAAATTCTAAAAAAAAGAAGATCATGGTTTCTTTTGTCATAAATAACTCTTATTTTAATGCGTGTTTTTAGAGAATATTTTTTTCTAATTTGTAAATATTTCGATTCTGACAAAATAAAATTATGATCTCTGAAAATGTAGATAAATCTTCTAAGGTAAAACGAAACATTTTGTTCTGTTTAATTACGCATTTATTGATATTTCTGAATATAAAAAAGTTGTGAATAAAAAAAAATTATCACAAAAAAAATGTAGATTCTGGTTGTAATAAAGGGTATCGTGTTACAAGTGGAAAACAATATGTATTAGAATAATAAATTGATGCAAAATATATTACCTTTCAAATTTTAGCTCAATATAATAAATCATGCAAGCTTTATAAAAACAATGTTAAATATAAAAACATGCAATGTTATAAAAGTTAATTCGTATAAAACATAAGACTGCATTCAAAGTATTTTCATATGCTACGGTAAAGAGATTTTTAAAAGCAGAATTTTATCTTCATTAGAAACTTAAAATTATCGTAGACCTCACAATGTATTCTCTCTAAATTATATATCACACATTTCAAACTACTTTTTGGTAGTTCGGCTGCTTTCGTGTGAATTTTAAAATTTATTAATATATTTATTGATCCAACCACGCAATCTATTTCAATAGTGCTTTAATTTTATAATAAATATATTGAAACTTCCAAAAGAGTTTTAGAACTTTTTTTCGTTCACCCATACTATACCTCCCGCTTACGATTCTTTACAGTGGTTAAGAGACTTGACAGTTATGGTGCTATTTAACAAAATTACTAAATACTCATGCTTCCATTTTTTCCAAAAGTTTCTGTCGCCACAAATATGTCATCAAGGTATTCCTCCTATTCGACTGAAAATCATTTTTCTATACAAAAAGAATTGGTAAGGATGCTGACCTATTGTCAATTGAGAAATAGGATTACGTAAGTAGGGAAGGTTCGGTAGATTCATTGTAAATATAAGTTATTGATAATGAATTTATAGATGATTCCATCTTTGTTAAAGTAGTATGTAGCTCGTCAATAGAAATCGATGTTTGCCCTATTATTTTCCATAGACACACCTTTCCTGACCTCATTAAACGCTCTCCAAATCCTCCCCATCAAGTGCTTTTTAAACACTATATTTTCATTTTATTTCCTTTACTCTTTAACCTTTTGATCACCGATACTTGACCTTAGTTCGTTTAATTCGAAGTTGGTTCTTTTAAGTATTTTTGCCTTCTCAGAATATATAACTGAATCTATACCATAATCTACAAGCATTATACATTTTCGTGCGCTTTACAGGTTTTTGTTCCCAGGTTGTAAGCTGATTAAGGTGGCGTCTAATAAATACCACAAAAAGAGAAAACTGTTTTTAACAGCACTTATTTGAATAGTTATCTACCCGCTTCGCACATGTGCGTAACCGTTTTTGTTGTATGATAGTGTCAATTGAAAATACTTTCTAACTAGGTTACAACGACAGAGACATATCTAAGCTATCAAGCTTGAAGCATTGGTACTCGAGATGGAACATCTTGAACTCACAAGTTACACACGTTTACACTCACATTCGAATCCTCTCCAACCTCCCCCCCACCCATTTAAGCACTCGATGTAGTTGCCTCTGTTTTAGCACACGAAGCGGGGGCTAAATAGGAGGTTGAAAATTAGTTACACCATTTCAAGGACATTTACTAAGAGCCTTCCGAACTTTCCGGGCTTAGTATCGGTTGGCATGACTGAGGTCGAAGGAGATTAGGACATCAGTTGTGAATTTACTTTTCTGAATTGAGGTAACTCTTCATTTAAATACCAGAGGAGATTGACCCTTTATTTAATGCTTGAGAAGCGTGTCCATGGTCTAATTCACAATTGACAGTGCACCAACAAGAAACTTTGCTACAGCTATACTGCCCACATACAGATGTGCCGTCTTGCAGTTATTTACCTCAAGATTTCTTCACTGTAAATTGCGTTATGCAAAACAATACTCTATTGTAGAATTAAGCATCATGCTATGCTACCTACAGACATAAATGAGCCGCTTTCCAACCCAACAAACCTTTGCTTTGAGCAAGTGGGAAATATATATAATTATAGCGGGGTTGATGCAAACACTTCTATAATCTTTACCACCCCAGGAAGGTTGCTAACGAGTCTCTTTGGATTCTATTTTGGCCAGTTAGGATATAGCAAGACCATGTTTCAGCCTGTAGTTGACTCAGAAATTCAGCAACAATCCACAACAAACAGTGCTTAATACAACCCCTACATATAGTACAACTCCTAGTTTCAACACTCGATGAGATGGCAAATATGAATCATTAAAGAATTTACCTCAATCATAACTGCTGGCGAATAATATAACATAAGAACAAAGTTTTCTGCATCACTCTAGATGATTGCAAACCTCCAACTTTATAATAGTACGGGAAAGGCAGACTAGCGAGACAACATTAAGGACTCCTCGACAAATAGGGTTAGTTAACCTTTATAACCTAATAGAACTCTTTTCACATGGATCATTTTTAATTCTTCCTTTTGCTTATGATGTAGCCAGAAGAAAAATTTCTTTAAAATGTTTCTATTATCTTTTTCTAAGGAAATCTATAAAAATGTACTCTTTATATCCGTGGCAAACTATATCTCCTATTTCTTGAATCTCAGCAAAATACTCAAAATATCTGGGTTTAAATTAGGTCCACTGAGCAAGTAGTCACTCAATGATATTGTATATTTTTGTTATGTAAGAAGCATGAAATACAATTCGAACCTTTTAAGTGACCTTTTACTCACGAACAGCAACGTGGCGAGACGTGTTATCGGGCGAGTGTCTTTGATTCGTCTACCTTCTCAATATGACATCCATTTATAATTCCCCTTTTCAGTGGTTTTTATTTCAATATTTCATTGTATTTTTTATACAATGGTCACTTAGAACAATCCATTTTTAGCCAATTAAGCGGTACTCATTTATATCAAAATTGTTATTAGTAAGCTACAATCATTTTCCCAAATAAATTGTTTCATATATGCAATCTTTAAAGCACGTGTTCTCTTTGAAACTCACTATTACTTCAACCCATCTATTCTTAAAAATTCAATTTGTTAAATTCCTAAAATCTTAAGATTTGAACAAGTTTAAATGATAATCAAATTATGGAAATTATCACGGAATTCTAACGATTTCCGTGACTATTTCCATAATTTTTTCTATCACGAGTGATTTTATTTTTTTTTTCTTCTTCGTGGAATAAGTTCTAATTCGCAGAAGGATTTCAACAAAACCAAATGAATTCAAATGCGAACATTTGACCTCTAAAAGAGAGCAAGCCTCCAATCGTTCGTTTGTTATAATCTTCATCTTTATGTAGTTTACAAACCTTACAGATGCGAAAATAAAAGTGAAGTAGATACCTCCTGAATCAAGTAATATTGTAGCTCACTTTAATTTTTGAATTTTATTACTAGGGAATAAGTTTGTAGAAATATTGTATATATATACCCAATTCTTTTTTTACATGGTAGATAAGCTTCGTGGAAAACCGTGGAAAATTTATAATGAAATCCATATTACATATTTATAAAACAAAAACAATTCATTTTTATTACAAAAAAATTTTTAATTAGTGTTCAGTGAATGAGCCATATTATTTTCAAAATCATGTAAAAAATAAAGTTGGGTATATATATATATATATATAGTTTTATTTTCAATATTTTATCATTTTTCACAAATTCTTTTTTTTTAAAATATTAAATACGAGCTTAGAAAATTAGATTATGGTATATATACTGATTCATAGTGACCCTTGCCACCACAACAATTACGGGTATTCACATGCTGCTACATTTCTAAAGTAAAGCGCTGTGCCTCTAACAGCTATGTTGCGAAAGAAGCAGGCAGGACAATAAAATACAAATTTTGGCAAAATTGCCGGCAAAGAAACAATGTCAAATTCAGAAAACCAAAAATACTTATTCTGGCGACGAACGAAGGAACAAATAGCTGTAGAACAAAAACGGAAAATGCACAATGGCCAAGAAACGCGAACAGAGCAGCGTAAATAAGGCGGAAACAGCGGCTACCTACAGGTAAAAGAAATGAAATGATATGTTACAGCAGCTCAGCCAGACAGTACGTTCACGGTATTTAAGGCGTCATACTAAGGCAATGGCGTTCAGCGCCCAAAGCCAAAAAAGGCTACTTTTGTCGCCATGCAATTCTAACAATTCCTGGCAAAAGGTAGACAATGGCATAGGAAATCGAAAATAGGATGTCTGGAATCTAAGTACTGTTTAATAACAAAACAAATCTAGCAATCCAGCTTCCAGACTTCAGTGCGTTGAGAAGGATTAAAAAAGAAAAATCGCATATCCATCAAAGGTTACATTAGTAAAAAAATTTAAAATTTGTTGAATATTTTTTCTGAAAAGAAATTGTGTGGATTCTATATAAGGTAGTATTAAATTATCTTTTCTGATAAAAAAAAAGTAAAACTTAAGGTACAGGAGATGTTTTAAGCAGATATTAGTAAAACTGT